>PVJI01001652.1:0-171358 GCA_004026765.1 Micronycteris hirsuta
CAGAAGTCAGGTTAAGCACCACTGGGTAGGCAGAGCAATTCCTGTGGGCAGGGCTATTGCTTCCCCTCAGGCTGACGCCACTTGGTGGGACTGCTGTGCCTGAGCATGATGGCTCCTGAAATATGGGGGATGACTCAGCACAGTGATGCTGGTGGCTGCTCCCTCAGTTCTCTCCCCAAAGCCTCTGTCCCCAGACCCTCCTCCAGTGCCTCTAGTCCACTCTGTTCAACCCCTACCATAGCCCAGGGTTAAGTGGCTGCAAAAAAAATTATGTGTGTTGGCCCTTTAAAAGGCTCTCTGTGACTCCAGAAGTCTCTTCCTGGCAGACAGAAACCCTGCTGCTTTTCATAGCTGGATGTTATTTGGGTTCCTTTCCCAGCTCTGCTGCTGTAGCCTAGGGATCCTAGCTTAGGAACTAGACCCCATACTTCCCATGGTGAACACCCCAGCCACTGAATTTCCTGGCCACTTGAGCTGCCACGCATGGGAGCCCAGACAGCCCTCTTGTGTCTCCTTCACACTCCGTACTTACTAGTAATGTAGTGGTGAAGTGGTTTCTTCTGTCTGTCTGTGGTTATAAGGTTTTTCCCCAGCTAGTGTTACATTGGTTATTCCAGATTTTTTTCTCTACAATTTAGTTGTAATTCCAGATTCGTCCTGGGAAGAGGTTAGTGTAGCTTCTACCTACTCCTCCATCATCTTGGATCTTCTCTTGTGCAGTTTTTTGACAAAACATTAAATCACCCAGGTGACTCAGCCCCACTATAGTCCAGATCTAGAGCCTTTCAACCTCTGGCTTTTCCCCAAACTAAAATCACCTTTGAAAAACAAGAGAATTCAGACCACTGATGAGATTCAGGAAAATATAACAGGGCAGCTGGTGGCAATTGGGAGAACTGTGTGAGGTCCCAAGGTATGTACTTTGAAGGGAACTGAGGCATCATTGTCCTATGTACAGTGTTTCTTGCATCTTTTATCTTCTTCAATAAATGTCTCTATTTTTCATATTATATGGCTGGATGCTTTCTGGACTCACCTCATATATACTATTATCATTCCTATTTCATAGACGAAGAAACAAGGATTTAAAGAGGTTTTGTTACTTGACCAGGATCACAAAGTAGTGAGTGGTGACACTGTATTAAAACTTTGAGTATAAAGCCTATGATTTTGATCACTATGGAAAATACATATCATTAAATGTAAACTCCTTTAGAATCTTTCCACTGCCTCGGAACCTCTCTGCTCCTTCATGTGTTTTCCTCATCCTTCATTCAAGGCTCATTGCTGCATCCGTGTGTAGACCCAAAGCCAGCACTTCACCCTCAGTTACTGTGCCCACAGTTCCCCCTCCGCTTCTGGGATTTGCATATAATTTATTCCTAACTTTTTGGTACATAATGAAGAAGTTCAAGAATTACAAGAATAAAGAATGAATAAAAGAAGCCCAATGCAATGGATGAATTGAGTAGGATTCTAGGAAGAACTAAGGCACGCTTATTGATTCGCCTCAAGCTTTTCTTTGATGCTGGCTCCATTGTGGGAGGAGCTATAAAAGACTATTAAAGAAATTAGACTTAAAAAGCCCCCCAGTTTGCCCTGGCTGGTGTGGCTCAGTGGATTGAGCGCAGGCTGGGAACCAGACGGTCCCGGTTCGATTCCCAGTCAGGGCACATGCCTGGGTTGCGGGCCAGGTCCCTTGTGAGGGCCATGTGAGAGGCAACCATACATTGCTGTTTCTCTCCCTCTCTATCTCCCTCCCTTCTCCTCTCTCTAAAAATAAATAAATAAAATCTTAAAAAAAAAAAAAAGCAGACTGGAAGATTTAAAAAAAAAAAAAGCCCCACAGTTTGTCATCTCATGCAGTAGAAAACACAGGCAGGTACAGTTATGCTGCTAAATTTCATGATGACTTAATTTGTTAGATTATTTTATAACCAGCCTAAAGTTTCCTTAATCAGAAACTAAAAAATTACCTAATTTCACATCAATCTATTTATTTATCTGTACATATTTAATATCACTATATATGCCATTCACTTTTTAAAAAATATATAACTATTTCCTAGGAATTACTTCACTAACTGTAGATCTTTACCTTCAATAATAAATAATATAACATACTTCTGAATAATTAATAATGTTTTTCTCAATTTTATTTCAAATGAGGTAACTATCAAAAAGAATATTTATACTTTAAATTAACAGGTAACCACTTTATCACATTTGACTTCACTTGATATCTATTTATTAAATAATTACTATTTAATCACAGGGAAATTATGCATCATAACTTCGAAAGATGACATTTGAGTCAGTTTTTCTGTATTTTGACATGTTATATCTCATTTGCTATTTATGCAAGCAGATAAAACATAGTGTCAAGCCAATCTCATCAATAGAATATGAACTAACATAGTGAATTAGCTTTACTAATGGAGTTGTCACAAACAGTTACAAAGAAAGATCATTTTGGCAAGTTAAGATATTTCTCAAAACCTCTTGGTTTCTAGTCAAAGGACCGCGACTGGATCAGAGCCAGCATTAAAATGCTTCTGTGTTCCCTTCCTCCCGCTTTATTTCCATTCCATTTGTACTTTCATGTTCCCGTTTCAGGTGCTATTCTCTCCTGGGGGCCATTGGAACTGTCTCTTAACTTGTCATCCCTGCCTTTAATCTCACTCACTCCAGTCTGCAAATTGCTGCCATAGTTATTTTCCTGAAACACAAATCTGAGCACTTCACCGTCCTGCTCAGAAAGCTTCAATTCCCCGTAGCCTGCTGTGACACATTCAAACATCGGAGTTTGGCAGCGATTTCTAACCAGGCCCCAGCTCCTTTGGCCATTCTCATCTCCTGGCTGCTCCAAGGTCACTCACTGGATGTTCAGCTCCCTTAGAATGCACGCTCTTCTCTGTTGTCCACCTACCATTAAACTGCTTTGCCTGCCATGAGTATCTTTTTCTCATCTTGTCCACCTGAGGAAATGTCACTTTCCAAGTGTAACAAATAAGATGTCACGTACTGATTCTCTGCTGTATTCTTCGCTCACCCCCACATGCCATGTCCTAATCTCAGCTTTCTATTGTGTTTGTACATACCCACATCTCTATCACATCACTCATCAAATCCGTAACATGCTGTGTCCTTCCTCTGTTACGCTGTGGTCTTTGGCAATTCACAGAACCACATTTAATTGATCTCTGCACTTCTGATGCCTAGCACAGAACTGTTTATCAGATACTCTGTAAGATTCCTAATAAAATGTGTGTGGGATAAATGAGTGATTTATTAAAGACAAAAAGAAATATAAACAACTAAAAAAACAACAGTAAGAACACTAGTAGACACCTATGTTTTTAAAATATACCTTTGAAAGAATTTGTAGAGAATGTAGAGGTGGAAGAGACCCACAGACCAGATCATTTTAGTATAATCCTTCCATTTAAAAGATGATGCTGTAAAGTCAGGATGGACTCAGAATGCAGAGGAAAGTGGCAGAGCAGGATAAAAGCACAGGGTTCCAGGATGAGCCCAGTCACACCACAATACTACACAATGTTGTTGGGTTTTATTAAAAGCAGAACAAACTGGGATTTTGCTTTCTTGAATTTTTCAATACAATTTTTAAATACAATTGTTTCAAATAATTTTCTTAGATTATATTCCTAAAGTATATGTACTGAGGAAATACTGAACAAAAAAATTACACCAATATCCACTCTCACTGAGCATATTTGGAAGACCCAATACAATTACCTTTTAAAAGTTACTAATATAAATTTTAAGACTTTGTAAATTCGATAGGTGAAAATCATTCTTTCACTGTTGATTAAATGGTCTTTCTTTGATGATTATTGAATCTTAACTTTGTTTTTTCAAACTTTTATTCACACTGACAAGTTTTGCTTGTTTATCTTTGGAGATGTCATAATTTATATCAAAAGTGTTAAGTTTTACTAAATCAAACATTTATTTTACTGTTACAATTTTTTACTTATTTTAAGCTTCCCAATTCAAATCTACTGAATCATTTTCTAGATTTTATTCTATTTTTCTTTTGGTTCTTCATTTTCACTTAACTACAAAATAAATTTCAAATGGAGAATACTCTCTCATGTGGAGGAATCATCACCCCCAATTTTACTGTAAATTGATAATTAATAAAATTTCTTTTCTCACTGAGCCCTAACTCCAACTTTATCATATCCATATGTATGGATAGTCCATACAGAAAATCCATATGTATGTATGTATGCACATATACATGTATAAACATTTATTATCATTATATATTTCTGGCTATTTCTATCTATTTCCATTTACTGTGTGTTTATTTTAGATACTAGTTCCATACTACATTGATTGTTGTAGTTAACATTATGCTTAAATGTTCAATGTTTCATAGGAATGATCTTTTCTTCAAAATCATTTCAGTTACTTTTACTCATTTATTCTCACAATTAAATTTTTAAATATTTCAAATTCCAGAAAATACTCCTTTGTCATTTTGGTTGAAATTATACTAAATTATATGAAATCTAAATACAGGTTTATTCAGAAAAGTTTAATATTTTTCCTATTATTACTCTTCTGTCTATGAAAAAGAAATGTCTCTTGATAAAGTTATCTTTATATAGGTCTTTCATATTTTTAGTCCAATTTATCCCAAGATATTTTAAATATTTTTTATAAAGGAAACAGAGTTTTTATGCTTACCTGGCAGGGGAGATATCATGATCACAGAAAACAGAGTCTTATTTAGTCATATATTAGTTAATGATTTCTTACTAGTAAGTAGAAAAGCTCTTAATGTTTTAATATTACTTTTATATTTGATCATCTTCCTAAAATAAGTACTTCTAATATATTTTTCAGTTTATTATCTTGAGATCAAATCATTTGAAAATAATATTACTTAGTTTTTAATAGTAATTTGTTATTTGGTTTTGGTTTTTTTTTTAAGATTTTATTTATTTATCTTTAGACAGAAGGGAAGGGAGGGAGAAAGAGAAGGAGAGAAACATCAATGTGTGGTTGCCTCTTGCGTGGCCCCCTTGGGGACCTGGCCTGGAACTCAGGCATGTGCCCTGACCGGGAATCGAACCAGTGACCCTCTGATTCACAGCCCACGCTCAATCCAGTGAGCTACACCATCTGGGGCAGTAATTTGTCTTTTTGTTTCATATTTTATCACCCTGGTTAAATTTATACTGTATTAATAATTGTAGTAACAGGGTTAATTCATCTCTTTAATAGGAATAACTATAAATATATAATTGGCCCTAAGCTGTGAGATGTGCTTTATCATGTTAAACATTTATTCCATTTGTGGTTTGTTTATGTTTTTGTGCTTGTAACAGAAATGAGGGTTATATTTGTAATCAAATGGCTTTACAAAATCTTATGAGAAATTTATTACTGCCTTATATGACCTAGTAGTCTGTTTGTAGTACACTTCCTAATAACATATTAAGTCACACTTACTTCTTAAAGATATTTTATTAAAAAAAATTGCTTCAAAATCAGACAACAGTATTCAGAGACTCTGAAAACTATATATTTGGAAATGTTGCAGTAAGTCCCTGAAATCAATAAGGTTTTAAAGAAAAAGAGATGCTGATAAATTCCATCTCTGTACCAGCCTCTGTGATCAGGCAGGTGTTTATATTTTCCTTAGAATATTGAGCGTTGGGATGATCGGACCACTGCTTCACTACTGAGTTTAGAGAAGCTGCTTCACCCCTCTTGGGGTCGGAGAATTCAATCACAGTATGAAGGCTTGCATTAAATAATTCCAAATTGACCTCTCTCTCAATTCTCACAGATTCTATGTGATTCTTAATTGGGTTTCCTCTGGCCTAACAAAAACTTACCAAACTAATGAGGCAGTGAGATTCAGAGACCACAGCATCACCTCTCTTCAGGTTTTTACCTCTTTACTCATTTTTTAGAACTTTCCCCGTAAGTCACTTACAGAAACTTCCAAAACGTCCCTTTCATCCACCAGGAAAACCCCATGACAGCTAAGTTTGGACTGCTCGCTCCTTGCCACTGATAATTTTGATGAGGTCTGACATTCCAACCGAAGTTTGGCTAATGAGATTCAAGAAGTTTCTAAGAAGTTGGAAGTAGGACTTAAATATTGTAGCTGGCCAGCTTCTACCTACCCTCTGGACCAACAAGTAGGGAAAACCCAACATAAACAAAACAAAACAGACAGACAGAAAGAGGTTTGGATTTCTGACAGGTTTTTGGTTCTTATAACCAGTACTTTTCTTAGATTCTTTTATATTCTGCCATGGGGTTTCTTGACACAACCTCATAAATTCTTCCTTTTAGCTTCAGCAAGTTAACGTTGATTTCCGTTACCTGCAATCAGACAATCCTGATTAGTATGCCGCAGTGCCTCAGTCTCTGCCCCTGACGTGAGCTCAGCTCTAGAGGAAGGGAGTGGGGGGAGATCTCTGGAATTCTATTTAACACTTTTTCTTTTCTTCTCGTGATAACAGAAAAATCTTTGATTTCATACAAGATGTATAGCATTAATATTTTATAGCCTATAGACAGACCAGAGTAAAGAACTGACATCGTTGCTTAAGTTCCTGAAAAACCTAAACTCCTCTCATTCATTTTATGTTTTTCTTTTGATAAATCGGTGGATTTAAAAATTTATAGAAATAGCATTTAGTTCCAATGGTTACAACAAAAGTGATCTTAAAACAAAGGTCTTTGTTTCCCTCTGTCTCCCTGGATAGAGATGAGAGGTTGAGAAAACGTGTAAGAAACACATGAATAATGCCGACATGCAATGACTCAGAATGTGTTTATGCTTCAGATGAATTTTTCCACTCATGACAAAATATCAGTTTGAGTGATTAAATTCAATCGAAGCACCATTGTTGTTTACGTCTGTGATGACAAACAATGCATTGTAGTTTAATCAGTTGACTACATGTTTTACCTTTCATTGTTTTGTCAAAGATTAATTCTGATCGGAAATACTAATCATTTACCCTCCTAAATTCTAATATGATCTTCCTGTTGTCAAGCAATAAACAGGAAGAAGCATGACCTTTGAAACCAAGTATCTTTACACCATTGCCTAATTAGGCATTGGTTACAATTTCAGCAAGATTGAGTTTTAAACGGTTCCCTTTAACTTTATACCAATGGCCCGTACAGCTGCTCTGGCTGCTAACCTCCTGCTATTACAGCGTCTCTCTCCGCACCAATGATGTGGTTTTATTATCTCAAACGAAAAAGGACCCCAGAAAGCAATTTGTTTGGATATCTCATTAATGTCAGATCAGTTTAACAACAATTTCTTCTTTACAGAAGTACACTTTAGGGCAGACACATACAATATTTAAATGGGCATTAGTAAACAGTCCCTCCAATCGGTCAATTTTTTAATTACTTGAGAATGCATTTTGTAGTTCATTGATCCTGAAAGACAATCTGGAAGGCTACACAGAAAATTGACAGTTGTGTTACAAAGCTTATTCCCTGACAGCTGGTAATAGCCCGAGAAAAACTTTTAGTATACAACAATTTGTTGTTATTAATGTATAGCAAACACCTCTGAGTCTAGTCAAGCACATTCTCGACTCTTCAGGAGATTCAAAACTGGTCCTAAGGAAACTGTGGTTTGGCTAATAACCCCCTTGCAATTCCAGTCTTTGGGAAGTGGGTTGGCTTTCTCACTCCACAAGAACACTGACCGCCACCAACACAACCCTTTCACCTGGCATGCCATTAACAACGTACAATAGTGGTTAGCTAGGTTCCCAACAGAGAACACAAATTCCAAGTGTTTACTTTCAGTTTCTATGCGAGAGCAGGAATGTTTAAATCTGTGGATTTGATGTGTCCTCTATATAGCTATTAGGACTTTCAAGGTAGCTCCAGGATCAGCAAGCAAGCAGCCCTGGGGGAAGTAGAGTGTCCAACATCATGGCCAGACATTCAACCCAGCAATTCTTATTTTAACTGGCTGAAATGTTAGATGTCTGAGTAGGAGTCTTTTGAAGATAGAGGTTGAGAAGCAGAGTATAAGGGAGATGCTCTTCATTTATTCTTAACAGAGAATGGTAATCCTATATCATCAGAGCTCAAAAGAGTTGTAAATCTAGATCAATTAAGATTATCTCCCCCTCCTTGAAAACCCTTCTAATGAAATACCCTTCCGTGTTACAAGCATGATGTTCGTAGCTTTGATTGTGGGTACACGTGCACAAGAGCCAAATAGAAGGCTTCTGCTTTTGCTGTAAAATTTTGTTAAGTAGCATCGCTTTTCAGGCTGTCAAAGTCCTATATGATACATTTCTTTTAGAAATTACTTACAAGAAAATTCATCCTCTCCTGAAAAACAGTTAGGCTTGCCCCTATCATACAAAGAAACATATGTATCCTGTTGAATGTCCCTTTACGTTTTAGCTGCTTAGGAAGCTCAGAACTTCATGAGATTCTTCATTCTTGCTACTAGATTAGTTTCTCCCTCCTTCAGTGGTTTTGATGTTGTACTTCTGTTTAAACAGCTTTATGTGTCTTCTTATTATAAATAGCCAAAGCATTCACGAAAAGTGAACACTAATATAGAAGCCAATCATGAAATTAAAAAATTGACAAACATCCTAAAAATCATTAAAAATCAAGAGAATTATATATTTCACAATAACTTGTTTATATGCTCAGGTCTCTTACTCTGTGTCATCGGCTACTGGAACATGGCCAGATTTTAAGGCATTGTCAAAATAAATCTCCAAGGAGCTCAATAAGATTCCTTTCTTAGTTCATACACTAAAATTCATATACCTCACATGACTCTCACTTGAAGTAGGCTTCATTTTGTGTCAGACACGGTTCTCTCACACTTCAGAGGGTTCCTGTTTCTCTCAAGATGAAAAACAAATCTTGAGAGTGAGCTGTATGACCTGTTGTGATCTCTCTGGCCCTGCCTTCTGCTTCACCCTTACCTCTGACACCTATGTCCTTCAGATTTCACCTGTCCCCAACGCCTCAGGGGACGGTTCCCCTCCCGTGAACTCTCAGTCCGGTACGCCTCTGCAGACAGCACTCATTGTAGATTATACCACTGTACCTCGCCTGATTCCTACCTCAGTTCCCAAGAAACTTCAAACCCCACGTCTGTTTTGACTGTTTTCACCAGTAATATAGCTTTAGCCCCTATGGCAAAGATTAACACCTTCTAGAGCTCAATAAATATCTCTTGACTGAATGAATAAAAGTTGCTTCTCTGACCACAGTGAATTAATTAAAAGCAGCAAATTACAGGAGGAATCAGACCTACACACACACACACACACACACACACACACACACACAGAGCAACATTATTCTGATAGAAGGGCACAAAACTATAAAAAGTGGACAGAAGAACTCAGAAATTATTGGAGTCTAGAGACAAATCGTCTTAATAATCGTTAGACATTAAGGCGTTTTTAATAGTCTTCAACAGCATCATTATATTACAGTGTGGTAAAGTAATTGAGGTCATCAAGGAAGGGCTGGGCTTTTATCTATCCTTAAGATAAAAGGGAAATTGGTAATTCACCTTTAAAATACTTTAACCAAGTGTTCCTTTGAAAGATTTTCTTATTTTCTATTGGTTTGATTCCGTGATTGAGAAAATATACTCATTTACATTTTTCTTCCCACCTTGTAACAATTTGGACAAAGGAAATATTCCCCAATCTCAGGTCAGAAGAAATATCTCTGTATTGTACCACTCTTTTGCTCAACTTGATAACTGCAAGAAAATTATTTTCAAATTCCCCTTAGTACTAATACTCTTTTTTAAAATTTTATTATATTTTTAACAAAAACACTAATGCCATGTAATGTTTCTTAAAACTTCTGAGAAAGAGAATACTCTGTGTTGAATATAAACCAAATTTTGTGCCATGCTGCATGAACAAAGCGAAAGAAGTCTCCACTTGAATTCTAAATTGAAGATGACCTTGTGCTTTTCTGAGAAAGGCTCGCAGCTGAGGTCACTGGAGTGTATTATGATGGACAGGCAGTGCTGTGCGTGGCTGGGAGGCATGTCCATTATGTGGATTACAGCCAAACGCAAAGAATTAGACAGCTCAGAGCATTGTATCATCTCATTTGAAAATAATTGCCAAAGCCATGGCCAGCAACCATGACAACTTTCATGAAAGAACAGCACTCAATGATTTCATCACTTCAGATGGGCAGCTGGACTACTCTTAGCCAAATGCTATGGGTCCATCATATTCTGTATCCGTTTCCTGGGACACGCACAGAAGCAGCATTTCTGCTTCTGGAGTAGGCGAATCCCAGCCACACTGCATTGTATGTAATTCTACCTTACACGATGCAGCTCATTGCTTCAAATTGACCAAATCATTGAAAGAAATACAAGGAAAAGGAAGATGCAGAAGCTCCACGCAACACTCCTAGAATGTAAATACATAGCAACTCCAAAGCATTCACTTTCTTCAAGTTAACATACTGTTTAAATAGCTTAAAATCAGATTCAAAACAAAATGTCCACAATTCCTTCTCCAATAAAAACAAAATATTTTTAAAAATCTAACCTGTTGTCCGTGGTTCCAAATAAGCCTCTTAAGGTATTTCTGAAACAGTGATATTTAAGTAGAATATTTTGATTGATGGAGGCTTATTTTTAACTTCTGCATCTTTCAGGGACAGATTAATGGTAGCAAAAAAATACATTGGGGATTTAAAAGCAGGTGGAAAAACTCACCCTCGATTAAAAGGGGAACTTCTTCTAATCCACTCTGCTTGAGTATCTTCTCCGTAAAGGGGGAAAACATACCTTGTCTCTTCTAAAGTATTTAGTGACAAAAAATATGTGAGAACTTACCGTTAAAATTTACAGCCCGAATATAACCAAGTAGCTCTTTCCCATCGATGGTACTCATTCGTGGGCAAAGGCCAATGTAGCCGGGACAGAGATCCTTGTGCATGTTGTGCAGGGCGTGCGCCATGGAATACACCGCGTCAATGACAAACTGGACCTTCCCCTCCTGTTCGTAGGATGAATCCCGCGCAATTCGCTCCAGCCCTGCAACATCGAAAGGGAAACCATCAGTTGGCACTGTTAGATTTCACTGAAAGATGGCAGTAGGGCTAAGATTGCCATCATATGAGATACATTTAATGAGAGAAAACTATTGAATTTTACTTCTGATTATACTAAATAAGGGTTGTAAACGTATTAAATTACTTTATTAGCAACAAAAATGCATAAAGTAAATAAAATACATGTAGTTTCATTATCCTTATTTCCACCTTATTGAGTCTTTATTATATTGTATGTTCTGGTAATTACATATCGTTTTGGTAGTGATTTGATCTCTTAAGTAAAATGAATAGACTTGTTATTTTTCTTAACCTCAGCTCCAGAGGCATCATTTAATTAGTGACCCAAAGTCAGGTCTTTCCCCCAACCAGGTCTGTTCTTGTTTAGACCGTGTTCTATTTGTAAGCCCTTTTTATAAATGTTAAATGAAAATATTTCCTATTTACCTTTAGAAGAATCATTTCTTTTCTTCTTGAGCTTATATTTCTATTTTATTTTATTTTTTATGCTTTCCAGCTTTACTGAGATATAACTGACAGAAACATTGTGTACGGTTAGGTGTACCACAATGATTTGATATATCTTTGAAATGATACAGAATGTGAAGTGATTACCACAATAAAGTTAGTTAACACATCCATCACTTCACATCATTGCCATTCTTTTTCTTGTGGCAAGAACTTTTCAGATCTAATCTCTTATTAAGTTTCTAGTATACAATACTGTTTAACTATAGTCACTATGCTATACACTAGATCTCCATGAATTGTCTACTTTAATTTTCTATTAAAAAGATGTAGAACTGTCAAAATGAGTATCATTCAGAATAATTGTTTCTGTGTTTAGGGCTGAGAATTGATACTAGGGATTATCATTTTAGGTATAATAGAAGCATAAAATTAAAAATGAAAGATAAATTTGATGTGGAAATTAGATGCTGTATCATGAGTTAGAGTCCAACATTTGCATTTTGAAGGTGAAGAAACTGGGATGCATGGAGACGAAATTCACTTAGGACACATCAGAGCAGATATGGGAACCCCTCCCAGGTCTCAGCCTCAAAGCCCAACATTCGCGCAATGCCCAGAAAAATGTACATGACAAAAGTGTTCAGCACTCAACAAAAAAATTAGAGAAAGAAATTGAGGGCTTATTAAGGGTCCCAAAAGGATCTTTTATCACTTCCACATCCCCACAACCTTACAAATCCTGTAATACTTGGAGAGACCAAAAGCAAGCACTTTAAACCTTCCTTCCCATGGATGCCAGTTAGTTACTTTTAATAAAGAGTCTTTAAATTCAGCAAAACCTTCTTTTCTCCACACTAATACATAGATCCTCTAAACGTAGAGAGTTGAATTAAAATGGTTATTTAAACTTGTTTCTTTACACTCTGATAAAACCAGTTGCTTTCTAGACAAATGTAGTGGACATTTCATTTTTATTCATGCAACCATCGAACATTTTCCTCTGGTCTCAATCACTTGCTACATTCTGATCCTATAAATGTTGTTGGTTGTCACTCTGTTCCCTGCAGTCTGTCATGATCCTGAATTCTGCTTCTCCCTTTTCCACATGCCTTTGTGATTTTTTTTTGGGGGGGGATAGATCAACTTCCCATTCCCCAAGATTGAATCCTCTTTTTTTCTCCAACCTCAGAATCCATTCATTCTCAACTTCTTCACCCATTATTTTTTATATCGTTTAGAAATATAAATATGAATCCAAACTGTTGGCTATATGGTCCAAATCACTTTAATTCATTTGAAATCTAGCTTTCTGAAAAATTAGTTTTCTAGAACTTTCCTGTCACTTAACTTCCAGCCCACAGTTCCAATTGCCTACCATAACTTTATGTAGTCTGTTTCCAAGTCACATTTAATTAGATATAAAACCAGGCTATCATTGTACAGAATTACATCATTATTTCCCTAAAACCTCGTATTGAGGGTTTTGCAGGTTTTGGAGCACAGAGAGGGGGCGGATGTAACAAAGAACACATTCAGGGTGACAAAAGGTATATCGCCTCCTTCAACCTGCCTTAGCTTCATGATCTAAGCCAAGATGCATGCAGATGTGGGGACACCATCCTGTGTGGCATTCTGTCTCCTGGGTCCCGGGCAGTACTGCTTATATCCAGAATGCCATCAGGTGACTTGTTGAAACAGACTTTTCAGCTTCTGTCTAAAATTTCTCACCCACGGTTTTAACCACAAAATAGACAATTAATATACAAATACTGAAGAATGGTCACAGAAGCCAAAATAATTCACTGATTTCTTAAAAGATCCTATTTGGTAACCAGGCACACTGGTTAGTCCAGGACTGAAGAGTTTCTCAGGACATAAGACCAAAACCTGGACAGTCCTGGTCAGACAAGCATGGTCGTTTCTGAAGAAAACAGGCAAGTGACAAGGAAATTTACTGAGATAAGACTCAAATGACTACTCTCAGGGTAGACTCCCTAGGGACATACGGAGATCCTGGTGGTCCATTTGTTTGCATCACTGAAACTGACAACTGAAAATGGAGTCTCTGCATCCCAGACCAGTTGTTCCCATTCTTGGTTATCTTCTCAAGATTCGTCAGCTCACTCCACATTTTTTGAATCAGGTCTCCCAGAAAGGGATATGACACAAAAGTAATTTCAAAGTACAGAAATCTACCTGTCTTCATCAGTTTGGGCTGCTAAAGTATCATAGACTGGGCAGCTTGTAAACAACAGGAATTTATTTCTCACCGTTCTTCAGGCTAGAAGACCAGACTTGGGACCCATCATAGTTGGGTTCTTGCGAAGGATATGTTCTGGCTGATTTCTTGTTGTAACCTCACAAGGCAGAGAGTGGAGAGGAAGCAAGCTCTTACGACGTTTATGAGGGTACTAATCCCATTCATGAGGGCTCCACCTTTGCAAATAAATCTAACCCTAATTATCTCCCACAGGCCCCATCTCCTAATATCAACCATCATATGAGGGGCGTGGAGAAACACGAACATTCAGTTCATAGCACTAATGTCCCAGGTTATATCGTTTGTGTTGCTGCTCTGCAAACCCTGTGCTGCAGACATGCATGTACACACACACGCACACGCAGGCACATCTCTGCTGTGAACATTAGTGTTTGTTTATATAATTTGGGGGCATTTTAATGGACTTAAGAGGAAAAGAGAGGATTTCCATGCCTCCATTACAATAGTGTGGAGTGTGGTCAGCAGGCATAGAATGCCCAAGCCAAATTAATTCAAAGAATTAAGAAATTTGGAAATTTACCACAATCCATGGAATGTATGTAAAAGCTAGACATGTATAAATATGTTACGCTTTTTAGGTTTCCTCTATCCCAAAATGTTCTAGATTTAATATATTATGATTTTATTGTAATGCTACTATAAACTCCTTATCAAGCTATAAAGATATTTCTGAGCATTCAGTAATTGGAATAGTTATATACCACATTTTCCTGATAAATTTTAATAGAGATGCTCCAGCTTAACAGATATACTCTTCCTTGGATTTTCCTAAAAAAATAAAAATCAGTTTCATATATAATGGATTTATATTCTCAAATACCACACCATCTTATTAAAGGGAACTATTTAATTTTTCACCAAACTCTTATTTCCCTTACTAGTTATAAACTCCAATTAGTTTGAAGACTGAATACATTCAACTTTGCACATATTTCTTCTTTTAAAGTAAAGGTCAGAAGGTTGTTCAGTGACTGTTGTCACACGAGTCAATGGACACTATCCATCTTTTTTTCTAAGTCAGTGTAAACACATGGTGACAAATTAAAAGACTGAACACTATTATCATTTCTAAATCTAAAAAGAAACTATTTGGTTTCTTTTTGGGCTGTTTAGACAATGTATTTTTTCCATTCCTCAACAGTTCGATCTCATGACGATACTTAAGGTTTTACAGGAATCGGTTTGCTCCTCACTTCCTAGATCCGTTTGTCTCTTTCATCTAAAAGAGGAACTTAGGAAGCTGACAGTGACTCATCAACTTAATTGGCTGTAAAATTTCATTATGCTATAGTTTCTAAAGTTAGCGTTAATGTGTTGCTATAAAGTGCTAAATATTGTCAAAGGCTGTATGTCAGTCATCCATTTAAAACACTGTAAAGCTGTAACGTGTTTTTAGTGTATAGCTTAAAATTAACAACACGTAGCAAAGTGCGTGGTGGTGGATGAAGTCAGCCTCATAAATTTTATTGCGAGATTGTTTTAAGTTTTCATTAATGAAATCTAAAACTTCTCGCATTGTCTCATGTTCCTGGACACACAGTAAACTCTTACTGGTCCAAGCAATGACATGCGTATTTCAGTTAAGACCTTTCACACAGCACATGTATGCATCGCCTCGCTTTTTGTCTCCTCTCACTAAAAAGGCCAACCTGCTCAAGTTTGCAAAGTGTTCTGTACTACCTGTGTGAGTCCCTAAAATGAGCCTGATGCAAATTATAAATTCTTGGACCGATACATTGTTATTGAGCTTTGCTTTCTAAGAATTTCTCATTTCTTAGGATACACTTTAGTTTTCTAAATTGAAATGATGCATATCAGGCTTCTAATGTTAATGTAGTGATGATCTAATAAACAGCTAGCCAAATCAGTGGGGAAAAATTGAAAGTCATATTAGTCCTTTTATTCCCGGGAAGGCAAACATTCAATTGGTTGCCTTTTTTACTAAAGCTTTAGCACGTAGTAGAAATAATCCACGCTCTAAATTTGTGTATTAAAAATATTTTTGTTTATCTTCTCCCTGACTTTTTTTTAAAGTATGCAGCTACTGTTTTAAACAAATCATTTTCCCACAGTTGCTGTGCAGAGATTGGTAAGAGAGAAGGAGAAAATTTGTGAGCTGCTATGAATAAATATATTTATGCATATAGGACCAAATCTTTCCCAATATCTCACATGTATGTGTTGGGTGACTTTGAAATAAGTGAGAAACATACCAAGAACTGCACTGCATGCTAAATTGAAATAATTCATCAAATACTGAATTTAAATTGATTTGGTTTCAAGGACACAATAGGGGGAGGATGGGAAAGAACCGTAAGCACGTTCAATTATACTGGAATACCTCCTAAGCACTAGGATGCCCAAGTGAAATGCGTACGCCTCCAAACTGCGGAGGGCCCTGAAGTAAGGCAGAGAGACAAACTGGCCGATGGAGGCAGCTGACCACAAGAGAAAGAGGACTCTCGGTGCGGCAGACCTGGGATCAGGGCCCAGCTGCACAACTCGTAAGGCCTTGGACAGTGCCCTGAAAGAACCTCATTAAGCCTCAGTGTTCAACCACCCAAAGGGACCTCTGTGCGGGGCCCCCATTGCTCTAGCCAGATCCGCTGGCCCCGCTCCACCCCCCTGTGCTCCACTCTCCAGTCCTTGAACATAACATGAGCTCTCCAACCACAGGACTTCACTTCCCATGTTCACTCTGTGACTGTCTTCACTCCTTCCCACATGCCCCCTCAGCCTCCCCGTTTGAGATAACATGCCAACTCAGTTCCACAGGAGCAGCGATTGATTATTTACTCATTTACTGACTTACTTATTTTAAGTTCAACCATTAATAAAAATTTTTTTCTTTATTTTTATTGTTGACACTATTGCAGATGTCGCCATTTCCCCTCCTTTGTCCCCCTCCACCCCGCCAACCCCCCTTTCCCACTGGCCATCACCACACTGTTGTCTGTGTTCAGAGGCTATGCGTATATGTTCTTTCACTAATCCCCTCCCCTTCTTTCCTCCAGTCCTGCCCTCCTTCCTCCCCTCTGACAGCTGGCAGTCTGTTCCATGTGTCCGTGCCTCTGTTTCTACTTTGTTCATTAGATTCCACAGCATTTGTCTATCACTGATTGGCTTATTTCACTCAGCATAATAATCTCCAGGTCGATCCACACTATCACAAAAGGTAAGATTTCCTTCTTTTTTATGGCCATGTAATATTCCTTTATGTAAATGTACCACTGCTTGTTTATCCACTCATCTACTGATGGGCACTTGGGCTGTTTTCATGCCTTGGCTGTTGTAAATAACATTGCTATGAACACATAGGAGCGCATATATTCTTTCAAATTGGTGTTTTGGGATTCTTAGTGATGTTTAACGATTTATTTTCAGCCCACATCAGATCAAATATCATCGTAAATGCTGGGTTCAAATACTGAATATTGTTCAGTTGGAAACAGAGAGCCAAGACTGGTATTTAAAATTATTTCTGGGATTGAGGAGAAAAGTAAATTGAAGCAAACATAGGTTGACTACGGAGACAAAAGTTGGGAGGCAGGGTACATAAAGAGCAGAAACAGGCTGAACCATGGAACAGAAAAGTAAGAGGAAATGTATTTCAGATGTCAAATTTACATATTTGAACACTTAATGAAATCTGAAAGTAAGGGTCAGAGGCAATGAACAAATATGGGAGGAAGGAGTCTTGAGACGAGGTGGTAGAATATTGGCGCCATTAACAAAATTTGGAAAATCGGGTGAATAAAAAGTTCAGTTTATGACAGTTTCCCCACTGCAGCAACACCTGCCAAAATGACCGACCTATAATATTCTGTGACATTTATGACATCCTCTACCACAGTATAGACTTTATACAAGTATGGAATTATTTAAAGAATAAAAGGCCCAAATATTTAGAGTAATCATGTAACATTTATATGGTTTATTAATTATTTATAACAGTGCCAGTGCAATAATTTAAGCCACGGTATGCAGTGCTGCCATAAGGCCACTGGCCTGAGAAGTCAAAAACCTGTGTCCCAGTTCCCACGCCATGGACAACTGACTTTGTCCTCGGTCGATTCATGATTTTTTTTGGCAACTGCTTACCTCTCAGAAAGAATTAGAAGATTGAACAAGATCATTAATTAGGGTCCCTTCAGTGTAAAATTCTGGATTCTAAGGCATGTTAATTCTGTTTCTTCTTTTCACTCTCTAAGATCACTTGAAAATTACTTAAGGGTATATAACTGGACAAATATAACTAAGCTCAATTCTCCAAAAAAGTTTAGAATACCCAGTAACTGAGCTACTGTTGATCTGCAAATTTTGCAAAACAAAAGGCTAATATCAGCGTAATCACCTTTTCATCCTATAGTCTCCATTTGACTAAATGTATGACTGCGTTTTCATTATTCTTAGACTTGAAATATATAGAGGATCTGATTCCTCAACAAGGAGAAAAGTTTTCAATTCTCTTTTTATTTTGATTCAATGGTTAAAGAAAAAAGTATAGAAAATAAGATCAGAGCCCTGGCTGGTGTAGCTCAGTGGCTTGAGCACTGGCCTGCGAACCAAAGGATGACCAGTTTGATTCCCAGTCTGAGCACATGCCTGGGTTTTGGGCCAGGTCCCCATTTGGGGGCATGCAAGAGGCAAATGATCAATATTTCTCTCATACATAGATGTTTCTGTCCCTTCCTCTGTCTCTAAAAATAAATACATTCTTTTTTGAAGAAATGAAAAGATCAGAGAAGTAAAAGGGAAGAAGGACCTGATTAAAATGGGTAGGATACATCACAAATAGCATCTCTTTACTCCTAAATTATTGTTACTATTTTTTTACACATAAAAAACTAAGACTCAAAAAATTGAATAATTTACTGAAGATTACATATTTATGGCAGTAGATGGTTAAGTCGGGTCTCAGAAATCTCTGCCACTGCTCTCTCCTCTCTGAAATGTGCCTTAATTCTTGCAATTTGGGTTTAATTTTCACTTCTTTGAACTCTTTATTTAACTTTCAGCCACTAGACATATGATGGTCTTGTGTCCTGAATTAATTAGTAAATAGAGTCTATCTTATGTACACATGTGTTCATGTTTTTAAAAAGTAGTGGAGCAGGAATTAAAGAATATTATAAAATAATGTTTTTTACAGAAACACGGACTTAAAGTGGTAATTGAATATTTGCAGTGAAAGCCAAAGCTAATAAGGCATATAAATTTATATTTATAAAAATTAATAGAGTATTTTAGCTTTGGAAGGTAAGAGTGCATGTGTGCATGTTTTCATAAATCTATAAGATGTCCCTAGATAAATAACAACAAGTTCAAAAGAGAACTTCACAGCTAAGGTTCTGCTTCGTGGATTCTACAGCAGGCTTTGTCAAGGGCCTGTATAAACAGACTGTTTAACTATGGACTAACTTGAGCCGAAGGCTTATCTGTTTACAAAAGGCCGAGAAAATGAGAAGATAAGGGTCCTTTGCTGAAAATCACCTGTTCTACATCTCCCTCTGTAATTTAAATATCCTCCCAAGAACTGAAGGCTCTTAGAGGCCTGAGGACACATTAGGGGACACTTGTAAATTAAGCACCAAGGAGTGGTCCCTCAGCCCACAGTAACTTCTCCCCTTTGTGCGTGGCAGTGAACGGAAGATGCTTCAGACAGGTGCCAGGTGTCCCCTTCCGGTGTTAAATTTCCCATGCAATGCCCTAGGGTTCTTAAAACACTGACTACTCTAAAGTGACAGCAAATAAGCTTAAGACTGTATCTTTAGGCAAAACAACCAGTTGTTTTTAAAAAAGACATTCAGAAGAGGAAGTTATTTCACAGAGGTATCCCTGAGTCCCCAAACAAACAACAGACATTTGATTCAATTCAAACAGTTGCATTTTCCCATATAATTATCTTAGATCGTGCATATAGGGAAAATTTTTGATTCAAAATAGTATATAAAACTGTTGATAAATAGAAAACTCAATAGTTGATCATAGTTTCTCTCCTTAAAGCATATTCAATCTTCTCCATAAAAGAATTCAAATTTTCCCTTCATAATTCCCACTTCAGCAGATTAGACTTCTAATCCCCCACCCCAAAATATTTTATAGTTATTGAAATGGCTCTGATGTGGGTTAGGATTTGCCTTTTAAAATTTTTTAATTTTTTTCTAATTATAAAATTAACACACAGTCTTAGAAATGTTGGGGGGGGGGATAAAGAAGAAAATAAAGAATGTTTACTAGCCAACCATGTTAATTACCATTCTCATACTGGTCTATTGCCTTATGATAGGGGACTTGAGTTGGAAATTTTTAGTTTAAGGTAAATAGTTATAAGCCTAGTAAGTAAGGCATATGTTAATGTTTTTGTTTCAGAAACTACAGATAAGGTCCATCCTGGCTCCTGGGAGAAACAGTGACCTCCTGGGGCACTGCCAAAGACCACTGCCTGGGGACAAATGGAGATATCAGAGGCCATTGTGTTCCAGGGAGAGACAGACAACTACCCATGCCTGAGAACAGCTAACTGCCCAGGACAAGAATGCTGCAATTTCTTTCACCTAATTCTCCCTGAATTTCAAAACCCCTCACAGCACCTTGTATAGTCCCTGTTATAAAAATGTTGGCCTGGAAAGAAAATGTAAGACAGTTTTGTTAGGGTGCAAAACTGCCCCCCCATCTTCTGAGATCACAGGCCATCTGAATAAAGCGCCCATAAATATTCAATCTCTGTGTCTGCTTATCGGGTTTGGTAGTGACAGGCAGCATGCGCTCCAGTGTCTTCTTCAGTTCCACTTACAGCATTTCTTTCTCTTTTTTTTAAATCCTCATGCAACGATATATTCATTGATTTGAGAGAGAGACAGAGACAGAGAGAGGGGAGAAGAAGAGAGAAGAGAAGAGAAGACAAGAGAACAGAGGTTGAACCACAACCTAGGCATGTGCCCTGGCTGAGAATCAAACCCGTGAAATGTTTGGTATATGGAACGATGCTCAAATTAAGCTGATTCTAACTTTTTAAAATATGCTACATTTACTTGACCTATAGTGAGAATTTCCCTACATTGCCACAAAGCATGGTTTTTATGTTTAAATTGTAGTTCATTTAATGGATTCAAACTTTTGCATTTCATTCTTTTCTGAAACTCAGTGTGATATGTGATGCAAGGTAGGAACCTAACATCATGTTTTCCAAACAGTAAACCAATTCTTCTAGACTATTAATTAAATGAATATTTTTCCCATTAATTTATATGAAGTTGCTTTTAACATATCAAACTCATACATTCTTATATATATTTGGAATTTCTGCTCCAGTTCACTTGTCTCTTAATATGTCAATATAACATATATTATAATTATTGTAGTTTTATAACAAGTTGTACCATCTGTTCATACACGTTCTAGTATTACTCTTATTTTTAAAATTAGTTACAAATTAAGTCCTGTGTCTTCTGCACAACAACAAAAAATGCAAAAGAACATGGACTTTGAGATCAGACGGATCAAGATTTGAGACTCTGCCTCTGAATATCTTATTCTTTACCTATAAATGGGGATTTGTACCTCTAGAGTGGCACGGATGTTGTGAGCATGAAGTGTGGAGCATCGGGCACATTATTTAGTGAAAAAATGGACACCTTTATTGGTCACATGAGCTACAAAACACTTAACCTTCTATAATGTGCAACACTTTTTTAACTGCACAAGGAAATAAAAATATAAACCATGTACATATTCATATACTCATTCAATAAACATGATAAAGGCGATTTATGTTCAATGATTAAGAAAAAAGACCCTGCAGCCAATCTGCCTGGGTTCAACTCAAACACCACCATTTACTATTTTTATGAGACTTTAAGTCCCTGAAATTCTCATGACTCAGTTTTCTTATCTATAAAATGAGGATAATAATAGTATTTGCCCATAAGGTTGTTGTCATAATTAAATGAGTTGAGACAGATAGGGCAGTCTGAAGAGCATATTGAAAATGGTAAGTACTATAAAAGGGGATTCTTTTTTTTTTTAAGATTTTATTTATTTATTTATTTTTAGAGAGAGGGGAAGGGAGGGAGACAGAGAGGGACGGAAACAGCAATGTATGGTTGCCTCCCACATGGCCCCCACTGGGGACCTGGCCCGCAACCCAGGCATGTGCCCTGACTGGGAATTGAACCAGGACCCTCTGGTTCCCAGCCCGCGCTCAATCCACTGAGCCACACCAGCCAGGGCAAAAGGGGATTCTTATTAACATCAATCATTAAGCTTTTGTGATACATGACAGGGTCTGTCCAGAAAATATCCAGCCACATACCATGAAAAGTAGAGACATTTATTGAAGATGATACAAGATACAGGAAACATTGTATATAGGACAATGACACCTCAGTCCCCTTTGAAGTAGGTACCTTGGGACCTCACACAATTCTCCCAATTGCCATCAACTGCCTTGTCATATTTTCCTGAATCTCATCAATGGCGTGAGTTCTCTTCCCTTTCAAAGGTGATTTTAATTTTGGGAAAAGCCACAAATCACAGGGCACCAAATCTGGGCTGTATGGGGGCTGAGTCACCTGGGTGATTTGATGTTTTGCCAAAAAACTCTGCACGAGACATGATGCATGAAGGGGCATGTTGTTGTGATGAAGCTGCCAATCATAAGTTGCCCTTAGCTGCAGACTTCTGAACTATCTGAATAGTTTCCATGGAGGAATATTCAAGCTTAATGCAAAATGTGATGCAGATTCATTGCTCTACTTGCTCAGTCATTTTGAATGTGATAGCCACACAGTACACATACTCACTTAAAGTGTCTACCACCCGTACTGACCAGTACAATGAAGTTGTCATTGTTCACGCATGTGCATTCCAGTTCCCTCTCCTTGGCTGCCAGGTTACATCAGTGTTGCACAAACCATTCTCATTATATTAACAATGATTGGACTTTTTCTCAGACAGACCTTGTATTAAGCACTGTGCTGGATAATTACCGCGAGGTAAACTAATACCCACCTGGCCCTGGATTCATGGAATGATACTGGGGCGAAGAGCTAAAGGGCACATGGGAGTGAGTTAGGTGAGACAGGGAAGTAGTGCGGAGGGGACACAGAGGCAAAATGACAGCAAAGACCCAGGGATAGAAGAGGCAGAAGAGAACAAGGGGCTGAAGTAAGGCCAGAGAAGCTGACACCTGGCAGGCATATAGCACAGGGGAGTCCTGAGAAGTGGGTGGAGCCAGATTATGAGACTCTGCAGGCTACCCGGAGTCAGTTTGTCTTCTTCCAAGAGCAGTGAGAAGCCACTGCAACGTGAAATCAGGTTCCCCATTCGAAAAGCACGGGGTCAGAGGAACAGGGAGGAAGGAGGAAAACATGGATGGGGTGGGCTATATGGGAAGTTATTTTATAATTGGAGCAAGGGCATATGATGGCATGGGCGACAGTGACGATGAAGATGGAGACATGTAAATGCACTTGAGACATGCTGGGAGATAAAATGAACAGGATTTGATGGAACCGCAGCAAAGAGTGGTTCCTGGCTTCAGTGTGGGGGCAGACCCTGCCGCTCAAGGAGATGAGCAACTGCCTAGGCCAGGGCTTCACTGCCCTACCAGATAACTGCGTACTTGCCTAACGAGTGATCAACACAGTGTGCTGCTTCTGCGAAGAGGGGCCAGGGAAACGCCACCTCCTGCACCAATTCTGCACCTCCTGGAAACTGTCTGCTCACTTGGCAGTATGAAATGTGTCCTGCCTGATTGGTGGCATTTATATGTTCACGTCGAGGTTTCATCACTGGGCTTGTTCTTTTATTATTAATTCCAAACCCCCTAGGATGTAAATGACAACCCAGAAACTGGGGAGAGAGATGGCACAGGAATTGTTTCCAAGACTGTGGCATCATTCAACAACTGACTTCAGTCATTCTGCTGGCAAGTTATTAATAGTTTTCTCTCAGTGGTTCTCTTTTGAACAAAAAGCTGAACAGTAAATATGACAGCCCACATAAAAAACACACATAGGAAATAAAACTTTTCTCCTTTGTACTCTTTCTAGTTCCACCTTCCCTCTCCCCTGCCTTCTCACGTTTTTGTTTTAAGGCTTTTGTCGACCATGAAGCAATGTCACTATGAGAACATGTATTAGAAGACACTAGAACTTATAATTAATAAAATAGGAATGCTCACGCTAAAACAACCTTAAAAATCATCCTATCTGCTATTTGTAAACTTCATGGCATAACTTATTAGTGGTTCTTAAAATCAAGGCAATGGGTCACAAACAGGATCACAAACAATATTTTTAAAATAAAACAAATTAACTGCATCACATATAGTAACAGGAAGTATTGTTTCTTAAAACTTTTTCAGGTGCAAGGCATGTGTGTACTGGGTTGCCATAGACAAGAAATTATTAACCTGGACTATGGTCAAAAAAAGTTTAAAACTCATCAACCTAGTCCAATCTTCTTATTTTACAAATGGCAAAACTGAGGTAAAGGAACACTGAGTGATTTCCAGGGCCAACAGCTCACGAAAAGGCAGAGTCGGGAATAGAACCTTAACCACCTAATTCTAAGACTCCTCTCTTTACATCACGTTGCTTTTTTCCAGCTGCCTTTAACTCCTTTTGTAATTAAGTTCCATTGGGGAAAAGAAAACTTGAGGGAATCACTAAATGAGTTTGCCCATGAGGAATGAAAAGCCTTGGAAGAATTAATTAAATGAAGTATGGGAAGAGATGAATAACAAGAAAGTGTGAGTTACGGTAAGGTTTTCTCTCCTGCCAACTTAAAAGGCATATCAGTAGAAACCAACCACATTCAAAGAACCCTGGGGTATTTTGGTTGTTGTTAAAAATGCCCCAAAATATAAAAAGGAATGGATTTTATAACCGAAACCTACATTTAAAAGAGAAAAGCAGAAATCCCTTAAGTATGAAATGCTTATCCTTTAAAATGAAAACTTTAGGATATCAGTGTGTAGTACTGGACCACCTAGATGCGAAAGGAAAACAATCTTCGCCTCTGTGCAATTCGGTCAATCCTCTGGGTGACTGACTGGGTCTTTCACTTTTCTTCCCAACTTTAGGGGTCACAGCCCAGGCCTAGGTATAATGCCAGTGGCTGATTAAAGCAGGTCGCAATCTGTCTGGCAGAGTTTCTATGCCATCCTTCAAAGGGACAGGGACCAGACAAGATGACCTCTCTCGTTGCCTTCCAATTAATTCAGTCAGCCTCTGCTTCTATCAGACATCTTCAGGGATGCAAGCCACCTACTCAGTCCAAGTCCCCACCAGGAATCAGTAAACACACAGGCTGCAGACCACGTTTAATGGATAAGCAGGATTCATCTTTCAGTCTTGATTTACAGCCTGTTTCTAAATATTATTTTCTCTCCCAATAATCTGCAACCTCACAAAAGGCAAGGGTTGGAGCTGCCTCCTCTGAATACCCACAGGGTCTCATCCAGTGTCCAAATACAGCTTAGGTTAATATCAACGTTTGTCCAACCAGCTGAAACTGAATTTCTTTCTAAAGAAGGACATATCAGTAAGATAATTCCAACTGTCTGTGCATAAAGCTTCCATCTCTTTTGCTTTAACATTCTATGAAATGCCACTCTAGGAAACTGTAATAAGATAAAATAAAGTACAGATGGGAAAAAAATTGTCAAATAAACTAAAGCCACACCTTCTACTTTTATGTTTAAATAAAAGGTAGAGTTGGTAGGGTATTTTGTGTTTCCTTTCTTTCCACAGGGACTGGTAGGATAGTTTTCATAATAAAAAAAAAAATAGAACATCTAAGACTAACTACTAAACAGTGTTGAAACAGCAGATCCAAGATGAGGTAAGTGCTCATTTCAAATCCCTCATAAATCAGTTTATTACTTTCTAAACAATCATAAGACATGAGTATTCACTAAGCAGAACTCATACACACTGTTGCCTGAGATCAAAAATTGTAGCTTTTGACTAGTAACATACCTTACAATGGAAAAGGAGTAGATTTGTTTGATTTTTAATCTAACTAATATAAACTGTGATGTCCTTCAAGATTACATATAAACTAAATTATAGCTCATGATTTAGTGTGAGTCCTATCAGGACCTAGAAACCTTTCCAGGACAAAAGTTGAATTCTGGCCCTGGAAGGACTAATTTAACCACCAAGAGACGGTTCTGGCAACAAGCCTGGGTTTCGTCTTGAGGGATGGAGCATGATTGTGTAGAGCAGGAACAACAATATGGCATTGGTCCAATCAAGGTAGCATAAAGTATATAAAACAAAGGGAGTCACTCATGTAGACCGAAATGGCTGTTAGTCAGCCATGACACTTCGGTTCAAGAGGGAAACTATTAAGTCAGAGCAGACACGTCTGGTAAGGAGACACACCTAAGATACCTATACATGTGATCAGCACAGCCATGTACCACCCATAGGCTCCTGGGCAAATTCCCCACTTGTCATCAGGGGTGCCAAGACATTTATCCAGACGACCCAGAAGGGTGGAGCACACCACTTTCAAGGTATGACTGAGGCAGGCTCCAGACCACTGCTGAGACAGCCCAGCTCTACACACCAGAGTGCTGCTCCATGCCACGCTGATCTTTGGCATCTGCCACCAGAGGCTCTGCCCTGTGGGACTGAGGACTTCCTCTGTCCTTCTGTCCACCTGGCTCCAGAGGTCCTTCCTTGCAAGACTCTGACAACTCCCTTGCCCACTGTGCTGTCTCCTGGACCTGCTGACTTGGGTTCATTATTCCCCACTGATTACTGTCTCTCTCTCTCTCTCTCTGTGTTACATTTCTCTTAGATTGTTAGAGTGTGAGTAGGATAAAACCTTGTGAATAGCATTCAATAAAACCTGAGTGAATAGCATAGCTACCTTGTGTGACTCTTGTCTATTCCTCAGCGCGAGGCTGCTCAGCAGGCAGCTAGCCGAGCAATTGCCTGGCTGACTTATAGGAAAGACTATGTCACAAGCATACACTTGTGACAATGACCCATTGGAATCTCTAATTATTACCCCTGTATGCAAATACAAAAAAAAAATTGAAAATATTTTCATTTTAAAACTTTCAATGCATGCAAATGCAAGAGAATTGAAAATATTTTCACATTTAAACTTTCATCACATGCTTTAAGTATCAAAACACATTTTGTGAGAAAAATTATAAATAGAAATTTGATATATTTAGAACTGATGTGAAAATCATAGCCCGAGATGCACTTTAAATTTATTTCTAACAAATCTGCTTTTTGGAGTCTGTTCTCAGTGGTTTATTTTTATTCCCCAGATTATGTTACTAGCATCAAGGATGTGGATATAAAACAGGGAGCTATAATAAAGGAAACATTTAGACATAATGGCTCAAGTGTACAAATGTTCATAAACAGCCTTCTTTTTAGAAGCCGAGAGGAAGAGATTTTTACATTAATTGGGATTTATTATAAGGCAACTACCATGCTAGACAAATTGGATATGCTCTCACAAAAAAACCTTGCAATAAGTCTATGAGGCAAGTTTTCTCATTCCCACTCTTTAGATAAGAAAATTGAGTCTCAGGTTAAATAACCTGCCCATTATCAAAGACATGCTAAGCTGGAAATACTCTAAACTATATCCGTCTATTCAAACTGTGTTGCATTTTTCATTACAGTTCAGTTCTAACCAATAAAGTATGTGCCCAGATATAACACAGTGGATCTAGATGAAGATCTAAACCTGTTACCAGGTCCTCGGATAGACTTGTCCCATTTAACAATACTGCTTTAACCTCCCGGTAGACATTTGGCTGTTGACTTTTTACGCCAGTCCTGTGTGTTCAGTTTCTGTGTGAAGTAGCATTTTTAACGTGTGGGTTTTCTAATAATCTTTCAAACAAATGCTTGTAGGAATGAGACAGACTCACGGATGGGCGTCATCTGGTAAACCACCCTCTCTTTCGGAGCCCAGCTTCTTAGAAGGGCATTTATGCTTCCACTTCACACTGCCATTTGCATCTTGACTCCTGCAGTTTGACTTCGAGCTCAACCACACACCTAGTCTGTCTAGGCAGAGACCGTTAGCTGTACTTCAATGCTAATTCACTGGCTTTTCCATAGTATTAGAACTCATGATTTTTAGCAAGGCATATAGCTAATCAAAATAAAGACAATTCATTTTCCAACTTTCTTTGCCTCTAAATATAACTGTTAATAGGATATAAACAAATGCACTGAGTGGCAACTTTTAGGAACCGTTCTTAAAAGACGTGGGGATGTGGCCTCTGTCTCTATCATTTTTCTTCCTTTCCTCTAATCTCCCTTTAAAAGGCAGATGTGATAACTACAGCTCTACCTGCCATCTGGAACCAGGAGGAGTTGGAGTTGACCCTAGAGGTGGTGGAGTAATCAACTAGAAGTGTACGTCCCCAGAGCCTGAATAAAGCCGAACCACTGCACCATTCCTATACAGCCTCCTCTGGATTTTATCAGACAGAAAAATAAAGCTCTATCTTGCTTCAACAAATGTTATTTCCCCTCTCTGTTACTTATAGCTGGTCATAATCCTAAATGATATACAACCGTGATCTCTTTGTGACTAATCCACTCATCATATTTTGACTTTCAATTGTACCAGTCTTTATAAGTAGCATGGAATAGTAGAAAAAAATACAAAATGTGTAATAGAAATTCCTCTGTTTACTAGCTCTGTTATCTATGGCAAATAACTTGACCTCTCTTAGTCTCAGTGTCTTCATCAGCGAATGAGGAGAAAATGATCTCCTAAATCAAAACATTGTCATAAGTAGTCAATCAAATGAAAACTCCAGTATTTTATGTCCTTTTTGACAGGATGCAAGATAAAAAGGATGGATTAGAGATTTTATGCCTTTTACTTTAAAATACCTACCAGCCCAAGTAGCCCTTTTCTAGTTTTCCCCACTCACCAAATTAATGGACATTCTGCTTTTCTTCAAAGAAATCAATTGTTGTTTAAAATAAACACGAAAAATGCTCTTTTTTAATTCCTCCATAATTGCCCTAGCTTTTACTAGCTGCAGCATGCACTTGTGTGCTTTGGTAATTTGGTAGACCTTTTAGCTCTATTTGTTGCATATTTGACCTCCTCTTCTATATATTTGTAAATCATCATACTCCAACTACACAACTTCTTCAACTAAGGTAGTTTCTTCAGAAATACAATTTTTAGTAGTTTCACTCATTTTCAGAGACATTCCTAAAACTTTCATGTTGTGATCAATTTCATTCTCCTGAACAAAAAAATGTCAGCTGAAAATCAAATACAAATGACTAAAGATGATGAGAAAATCTCCACCTAATTCATTCTATTTCAAGGTTTCAGATAAGAAAATACTCTTGGCCTGTTTACTTTCTTCAGTGAATCTTTCGTTGAATCCAACAAAAACAGCAAAAGTCATCTGAAATATGCATAGTTATTCTCTTTCAGAAATTTCTTTCAGATATCCTTTACATTTGTTTTATTCCTTGTTTCCAAAATTGAAAGGTATATCTCATTTTATTGGGCTTTGCTCTACTGCATTTTGCATACATTGCATTTTTTTAAAAGCAAAAGTTTGTGGCAACCCTGCCTCTTTCAAGTCTACTGGCTTCATTTTTCCAACAGTATTTGCTGACTTCTTATCTCTGAGTCATATTTTGGTGATTCTCTCAACATTTCAAAATTGTATTATTATTATTATATTTGTTATGATGATCTGTGATTAGTGATCTTTGATGTTCCTGTAATAACTGTTTTGGGGCACCACAAAATATGCCCATATAAGACAACAAACTTAATTGATAAATATGTGTGTTCTGGCGGCTTCAATGAATTATTCCCCCATCTCTCTCCCTCTATCTGGGCTCCCGATCCCCTGAGACACAATACTAAAATTAGGCCAGGTAATAACCCCACCATGTTCTCTAAGAGTCTCACATCTCTCACTTTAAATAAAAAACTAGGAATAATTAAGCTTAGTGAAGAAGGCATGGCAAAAGCTGAAATAGGCCAAAAGCTAGGACTCTTGTGCCAAGCAGTTAGCCAAGTCGTGAATGCTAAAAAAAGGTCTTGACTGAAAATAAAACTTCTCCTCCTGTGAACACATTCACAATAAGAAAGCAAAACAGTCTAGTTGGTGATATGGAGAAAGCTTGAGTGGTCTGGATAGAAGATCAAATCAGCCACAACATTCCCTTAAGCCAAAATCCAATTTAGAGCAAGGCCCTAACTCTCTTCAATTCTATGAAGGCTGAGGGAGTGAGGAAGCTGGAGAAGAAAAGTCTGAAGCTAGCAGTTTGGTCCATAAGGCTTAAGGAAAGAAACCACCCCCACAACATAAGAGTGCAAGGTAAATCAGCAAGTGCTAATGTGGAAGCTGCAGAAAGGGATCCACAAGATCTAGTTACGATAATTAATGAAATTGGCTACCCTAGACAACAGATTTTCAATGCAGATGAAACAGCTTTATAGTGGAAAAAGATGCCATCTATGCTCTCATCACCAGAGAGAAGTCACTGCCTGATTTCAAGGCTTCAAAGGACAGGCTGACTATCTTGTTATAGGATAATGCCGCTGGTGACCTACAGTTGAAGCTGATGCTCATCTGCCATTCTGAAAACCCTAAGGCCATTAAGAATTATGCTAAATCTACTCTGCCAGTGCTCTATACATGGAACAACAAAGCCTGGGCGACAGTGCATTTATTTACAACATGGTTTACCAAATATTTTAAGGCCACTGTTGAGACAACTTCTCAGTAAAAAAGATTCAGTTCAAAATATCACTGCTCATTGACAATGCAGCTGGTCACCCACGAGCTCTGATGGAGATGGACGTGAGACTGCTGCCGTGTTTGTCCCTACTTTCACGGTATACGGTGGCCCATGGATCGAGGCCTGATTTCAACTTTCGCATCTTATTATCTAAGAAATACATTTCGTAAGGCTATAGCTGTCATAGATTGTGGTTCCTCTGATGGAGCTGGTCAAGGTAAATTAAAAATTATGGAAAGAACATTCATGATTCATGGGAAGAGGTCAAGAATACAAACATTTAAAAAAAAGAATATCAACATTAACAGGAGTTTGTTAGAGATTTACTCCAACTCTCGTGAATGATCTTGAGGGAGTCAAGACTTTGGTGGAGGAAATAACTGCAGATGTGGTGGGAATAACAAGAGAACTAAATTTAGAAGTGAAGTCTGAAAATGTGACTGAATTGTTGCAATCTCATGATAAACCTTTAGCATCTGAGCAGTTGCTTCTTATGGATGATCAAAGAAAATGGTTTCTTGAGATGAAACCCACTCCTGGTGAAAATGCCATGAAGATGCTGTGACGATTGATGAAATGAAACAAAGGATTTAGAAAATTACATAAACTTAGTTGATGAAGCAGCAGCAGGGTTTGAGAGGGTTGATTCCAGTTTGAAAAGAACTTCTTCTGTGGGTTAAATGCTATTAAATGGCATTGTATGGCACAGAGAAAACTGTTAACGAAAGGAAGAGTCATTCGATGCAACAAACTCCATCACTGTTTTCCTTTAAGAAATTGCCATAGTTACCGTACCCACCTTCAGCAACCACCACCCTCATCAGTCAGCTGCCAGCAATGTTGAGGCAAGACCCCCCACCAGCAAAAATTGGGACTTGCTGAAGGTTCAGATGATGGTTAGCACTTTTGAGCAATAAAGTCGTTTTTCAATTAAGGTGTGTACACTGATTTTTGGACATGCGTAATGCTATCACACACTTAATAGACGACAGCATAGTAGAAAGGTAACCTACACGTGCACCGGGAAACCAAAACATTCATGTAACTCACTGTATTATAAAATTTGCTTTTTTGTGGTGTTTTGAACCCAACCAACAATATTTCTGTAGGATGCCTGTATATGCTTTTTAACATTTCCCATTCTGCGTATACTAGATCTTCCTGAATATTTCCCCTATTTCAGAGCCACTCAAACGTCCCTTATGCCCTAGAATGAGGGAAAAATTTATTTTCCCACCTGCTGCAATAATAATGACAATTAAAGGACGTGAAGAATGAATTCTATTTTACCCTTCCAATGAGCTTTATCATAACAATGCAGTTAAACATACAATTAGTAGCAGACCAAGAAAGCATTTAGACTAATTAGGCCTTGACTCTAGAAGATGAGTTCACAGATTATGCCTGTGAGACAGCAATCAGGTCGATTGAGTCCATTTAAAACAAAGAAAATAAATCAACTCAAAGACAAAAAATAAAAGAAGTCAACCATTTTGCTTTTCAGCTGATGTAAAGAAGCCTTAATGAAATATAAGCCATTCTTCTCATAGAAATGGGTTTCATATTGTCCAGAGCTTTTCTGAACTGCCTACATGATCAAGGGAGAAGAGAAACAGAACAAAGAGCAAAGTGGAACAGCATCAAAAGTGGTGTGAATTACCACAAATAGGAAAATAATATTTTGTTTCTACCATATGAGTATATTTAGCTTTTCTACAATATGATTTATAATATACAATAAGATAATCACTATAAACATCTTACCCATGTTAGAATTATCTTGCATTTCCTGGTTGCCAGAAGCCATACTGAAATATAAGATAGCCTAATAATGTTCAAAAGACTAACAACGATAACAAAAAAAAAAAATGGCAATGAAACGAAACAGAGTAATTACCATTCAGTGGGGAGAACAATGGAAGCAGTTTTTCTCGAGCTGTAATCAGTTTATAATTATGGCCCTGCAACGAGGCAACACATAAAGAAACAGCAAGAAACTCCTCGTCAGCTCCCATGTTATAAATTTATGGCACCTTCAGGCTTTGCATCTTCACGGCCCTGACAGACGATGGGGACTCCACAGTTCTTAGGCGGCTGCTCCCTTCATCAAAACCAGCGAGCAGACCAGATGTACAGGTTAATTTGCCACAGAAGCTATTTTTTAATGTTAAAACCCCATGGAGCATGACAAATAACACAGGTTTAAAACATAAATAACTAAAACAAAAAAAAATGAGGAGAAAGTAGCTTTTTGCTTGTGACGGATGACAAGCCTAAAGAAAGATGAAAAATGCTGTCTCTAAAATATGTGGCTACCATCTGATACCATGGCTTGCTGAAATTGTTTTATTTTAGTGGAATAGAAAATGTGAGTCGCCTTTTGTTACTTCGGTCATTTACATTTTCAATACAGCGACTTTCTAGAGAAGGCTTGCCTATAGGGTGTGTCATACAGACTCTGAAATCGACTTATCTGGAAAAGGGAGAAGATGATTTATTCAAAGAGTGGAATCGCTCACCAAATTTTCCAACTGGCAGTTTGAAATATGAAATTTGTATTTTTTATTTAATTCCAAAACTGGTACTTGTACGAGCATATCCTAAAAGACATTGTAATGATATTTATTCTACCTTTGAATAAGACAAACAAAACATGCATATTACTAAGGTAATCAAAGTGTGCATTGAAATTTATTTTCATCTAATTAAATATAGAGATACCCTATGTCATAAGAGAGAAATCTACCTGTATGTGGCTTCATAGATAGCAATAGATTATATATACCTATTCACACCAACATTTTTAATTGTGTTCTATATTTGGCCTTGCATTAGTATTTTTTTCATATGGTTGTATTAGCCAATGCATTCAGCCATTATATCAGCATTTTATTTAAAAGATTACTTTTTTTCATCAAAGATTACAGTTACAAGTTCTAGAAGCAAGTCAGCTATGTTTTCAGATGTTCTGCCAAGGCAATCAGAAGATACAAAGAAATTTGCCAAGTCCAAGACCACCTCTGGAGCCAGGGCTGCACTAATAGCTGGAGGAACATATGGTAAGAATGGTCCAGAGTCCAAACGGGTGAAGGAGAACAGAGCAGGCAGGCAGTGGTGACACCCCAGAAAGTGGAGAGGCAGACAGGAAGGCGGGAATGACTGCGGACTCGGCAGGTGAGAACCTGGGGCTCAGAGAGAAATGACTTGACATGAATATCAGTGGGTACCAACTGCTCTGCAGACTACAAATAATGAGTCCAGTGCCTTTCCTCTGGAGGAGTAAGTAGGAAGTTTGAGATTCTCATGAACTCATTAGGACCACCAGGGTGCCAGCTGACAAATGACAGTGCCAGTGTTCTAAATGGAGCCCAAGCATCTTCCAGAAGCAAAGCACGTCCTGAAGTTACCAGCTTATAAAAGTAGAGTGTTACCTCCACCCAAAGTATGTATCTGAGTAACAATGATTTGCACGTCTCATACATGCAGTTACTACACTAAAGACAGAGACCAAGAGAGATCTATTCAGGCATCACACAAAGTTCTTAAGAATACCGCATGACTGCATTCTTTAAGAAAAGAATTTGAGATGTCATGTTTACATCATGGAATATCTCACTTGCTACCAGATTTATCTATATTTACTTTCACTTACATTCATGTCACAGACCTTCTTCTAGAGTTATTATCTTTCTACCTTCTACACTATATTCATGTTTTAATATTTAATCACTATTTAATATTTACTTAATATTTAGTATCCATAGTGTCTTTACTGTTTCTTAAGAGGGAGCTTTCCCAGACCCCTTTTGAAAAGTCCTGCTATAAGCAGGGAGGCAGCCGGCTCACGGTGGTGACTCACACATGGAGTTCTGCAGACGTGATTTAAGTACAGAATCGAAGTAGAGGAATTCTTTTTTCTGCTTGTTACGAAACTCTGCAGGAGAAACCGACTTGTATGTGTACTGCCAGTTCACAGGACTGTGTTCAAAAGCATAGCCCTTAAATCACAGGTGGCAAACACAAGGCCCTCAGGCCAAATCCAGCCCTCCACCTTATTTTATCTGGTCCGGCACCTTGTTTTTACCCAGCGGCAGGGCTGAGCTCCCTGCCCCTAGTTAAGGAGTAGTTGCATTTATTTAGTCCTAAAATTACATTCGGCCCTTTGAAGGCAACCATGAGGCTGATGTGGTCCCTGGTGAAAATGAGTTTGACCACCCTTGCCTTAAATGATCTCTCTAAGTATTTTTCTCATAATTATTCTATGTTGTCATCAGGTGAAAAATAGCCTCTTGGGCACACAGCTAGTGGGTAATAAAAAACCTTTGGGGTGGTTAACTGAATTCCATAAAAAAAAACACACAGCTTTAAAACAGATAAACATCAATTTTAATCACACTATTAATCACTATGCTGAATTGAACATGTAATTACAGGGAAGCAGGTTTTTTAGAAAGATGGAGAGATGGAGACAGATTCTGAACAGGCACAGCTGGGCATGGTTTGTGTTCTTCCTCAGCGCGGTGTGAGCTTGCTGATGCTGAGTGCCCTTCAGAAACCGGGAGCGCCTGGCGTTACTATCCTTTCAAAGGACACTTACAGATTATAAGTGAACTGTTTTCATCACGGCGATTTAAAAGATTTGTGCTACATGCAAAACGCTGCTATTATTTCCAGGATCGGGTAGTAGGATCCTCGGGAGGGCCGGGTTCAGGGTCAGGTGCGCCTCCGCCGCTCAGGAACAGGGAACAGGGAAGCCAGCGGGTGGAACGCAGGTCGCTGCAGCCCTGGGTAGCCTCTCCGTGTCTGACTGGTGTCTGCTTTCTTGATGAGAGTTTAGTAGAAGAACTTCACAGTGAATGGCTGTGTTCTCTTTTAACCCATGCCCATTACCCCTGGAAACCCAAAGTAAACGTGTAAGCCAGGGGTTTGCAGGCTGCGGCCTCTGAACCAGCGACAGTGGCAGCATGGTGTTAGAAACCGTAGCGGGGAATTTGTGAGAAAATAAGTCCCCAGGTGCCACCCCACTTCTGCCGAATCAGAAACTCTGGGCTGGGGCCCAGCAGTCTGTTTTAACAGTAATTCTGATTCACCACAAAGCCAAAGCCCCTGGTTTAAACTGTAAACAATTAGGTCTAGTTATTCGATGTTACCCTGAGCATTAATCATTAATTAATCTGAATCTGATTGTCTCCCCTGACTTTATTATCACAGGCCTTACATTCCAAACAGTTTCAACATTATACACAGACATAGCGCTAAAAATAAAGCCATTTTCTGATTCTTTATAAAGCCTCTATGTAAGTTAGGTAATTTTTCCCATCCTAGCCACAAATAGCATATTCTCTCTGTCTATGCCGTTTCAGTGACTGAGGGAAAGCAAACAGTATTTGTCAACTGTCAACAGAACGCCCAGCTGGGGCCTCCGCCCACCTTCCCTTTGACCCCTTCTGCGCAGCCCCTCGGCTATAAAAGATACGAGGTCTTCCTCATTCCTCATTTTCTCTCTCTGCTTCTTCCCTACTGAGGTCCACTCTATGGAATGCACATCGCAGGCTCCCCTGCACTGTAATTGGAACTGCAGAACACTCCTGTTCATGCTAACCCCCCTCCCCCCCAGAAACAGAAGAAAGTTGGGATGAGTGTGCTGTCTGTGATCAAGCTGCTGTGTGACATTTCTCCGTGACAGCTTCCCTATCGGCTTGTTTTCAAATCTTTACTTGATTATTTGTTTTCTTTTTCTCTCTGTGATAAAAAGTGTCCTTTCTTCTACTTTCTTTCTGATCAATACTTGAAAACTTAAAGTCAGAGTTTCCTTGGTAACGGCCACCCTCCCACTGCCCTTTTATATTCTTGTGCCCGGTTTGGTCCGTTCTCATGAGAGATGGCGCTGATGAAGTGAAAAGGTCACTGCAGGTCAAAAAAGTTCTGTGTTCAAGAAACAGCTCTAGTTCTTACAGACTTATCAGCACACACCACTGAAAACTCCGAGCCGCAGTTTCCTGATCTGGAAAATATGATTAATAATTACCTGTCCTGTGTACTCCATACAACTTTTGAGAAAACCAAATTTTAAATGTGTGTGAGGTCGTTGTGAACTCTGTAACGAGCTGTATAAACCCAGGTTACTACAGTCAGTGAGAGAGTTTACTAGACTCAAAGCGAAAACAAATAAAACTGGGCCTTGAAAGCCATTACCAGTCCCCTTAGAACGTCAGTGGCCATTAGTCTATAGACTCCGAATGCCACAAACCATGTGGACAAGTTGATCCAATTGACTAACTAGTAAGTGTCTGTAATAAAAAGCAGATAGTAATTGTTAGGTTTTGCTGAAAAAGTTCTAAGTAGAGAAACTTAGAAAATATCGTCTAAGATATTTCCAATTTGGAGGAATATGTAAACGAAAAGAGTGAACCTAGCAAAGACTACCACCTACCAGAACCACGGAAAGGGACTTTGGGGTCAATGATCCCATATGAAAATCTTTACTAATACAAAATAGGCTTTGTGTTTAATCAATAATGCATTAATACATTATGGGAGAAAATCACACCCTTAAGAAATTTCTTTGGATAATTAAGAGTGGTATAGATTTCCAGCAATTTAAATGGTCCTGGAAAATAAAGCATAATATTTACTTGCCTGGCTTTTCTTTAAGTCTCGGGGGAAAAAATATTGATTTGGGATTTAGGAATTACCAAAACAAACAGGTTAAAATCAGACAGAACATCTTCATTCTATTTATTACTGAAACCATGCAGGATATGAAAAAACAGCCCTTGGCACCAGCACTGTTAATTATCTACTTTTTTTTCCCCTTGTACATAATCTGGAAAAAATCAGCCTATTAACCTTGTGGAGTGCATTTTCATAGACATTTGGCTCAGCAGGAGCTTACAACCAGTCCCAAGTAGTTAGCGTCGGTTTCCCAGGTTTTACGTCTCCTAAGGTCACCTTCTTCAGCTACCAAAGATTAGAGTCCTTTGCAAGGCAAGGTCCTTAAAGCTACCATATTGTCATCACAAGGACCTATCTTCCAATTAATTAGATAAATGTCTTTTATGTAAAAGTTACATTAAGAAATGAGTACGAACAACAGAATACAATTCACATTTTTATTTTCCTTCTGAAAAACATCTCATTTATATCACTCATTCTAATATATAAGATGAAATTGTGTTGATTCTTAACCAGTGTATTGTGCTATACTCCAGCATTTTGTTATTCTGAGGTCAAAAAATAATATCATAGAAGCATAATGCTATTTTTTTTAACAAAGAGAAGCATCAGTGCTTGCTAATGTTCCCCAAAATAGTGCTTCTAAGTGTGTGGTCCACAAACTACCTGTGACAGAATTAACTAGGATATTTGTTCCATACACTATTTATTTTCTCAAAAATTTCATAGGATTGACTATTTTTAAGTGAGGTACTTAATAAAATGAAAGGCATCAACCTAAGACTTAGGTTTTATTTATGAAAGAATCTACCTTTTAAAATAAAATACACTCTTAGTCAACAGTTAGAAAATACTAAATAAAATGAGGGCCTTCAAATGGTCAGTTTCTAGGGTCAGCTAAATGCATTCACAGTTGGTAAACTGGCTCCTACATTCACAGCCCCTGGATTCCCAACAGGAGCAAATTTGTGAATAACAGCTGCCTCTCTTGATGACAATTCACTCTTTGTCTTGGAGTGATTATGAGCAGCATAAAAGTAATGCTGTTTCCTGGAAATTTACACAAAACTGAGTTCTAATTTTATTAGGGAGACTACAGCTTTGTTATAGTCCTCTGTATATTAAAAACAACAGAACATGAATAGATCAATGTGGAAAAGGCGCATGCCCATTTTAAGCTTTTTTTATTACTTATATGAGTTTGTCCACATTCAACTTTCAGGGACTTGTCCTAAAAAGGATAGGTTCAGTAAACCCTCATCAGCAATGATCTTACTTCCCAGAACAAGAATGGAATTTTAAAGTTATCTTGATATCTTTTAGTGTAGCAATGTATCCATGTCTTCAAAATGTGGTGTTTACCAAAGAAGAAAACATAAACGGCCTGATGATGGAAATGACCTTCACTGAGCCATGTCTATGACAAGCCGGTCATCACAGACCTACATGCCTCACAGGAAGTGGTATTTATGGCAGCCAAATTTAAGATGATCGGGTATCAAGGCTCCTGGTAAATTAGTTCTCATCAATAATCATAACTGACTAGTTAATAGCAACCTGCTGGCTTGATGTTACACAGCAAATTCCTTTATGTTAAAAATAAACGATACAGAAAATGGCACCTCATTTGAGGTGCACAGTGTGATTATTTCTCCACTTGGGTCTAGGGGGCACTAGCCCATTGATCTCAGAGAATGGATGGCACAGAATCGGGTGGCTAAGATTCTCCTTTTAAACCGCTCTTCGAAAAGAAAAACTCTCCTATCATGGACATTACATTCATTACCAGCAAATAAACATTCAGTTCATCATTCCAAGAAACATTTTTGGAGGATCAGTTGGGTTTGGGCTCCATTCTACAGTCCGTCTGCCCCGCGCTTGCCATTTTGCCTCTTCAAGACACAACTTCAGGACAGAAATGTTCTGTTCCCTTCCCTTGAGGCCGGCAGTTAAGTTGGACGTTTAAAAATTACAATTTGGTCAGTAATAAAAAAAAAGTTCAAAGTGAACACTGGACTAAAGAAATGGTCATTAAAGCTGAAAGTTTCCAGCTGCCACCCTATGAACTATTATCAGAATGGCAATTTATACATTCTCGAGATATTTATAGTTTATAATTCTCTTAGCTTTTCTGTCAGTATAAAGTTTAGAATTTAATCAGAGTTACCATGGTAAATCTCTTAATTTTTATAAATACCTCTTCTGTGTTGTGATTAGCATTAGTAAAAATGGCTTAAACTGAATGGCCTGAGACATCATCTGTGATTTGTCATTTATTATTTGCATTTTTACATTTAATCTGGAATTAATAGTACAATGGCACATATTCTTAAGCCTTAATTATTTATTTTATATGTCAATCCTAAATAATATTCCCAATTCAATTTAATTTTTCAAGTCACATTTTGAATTCTTCTAAATACAAAGCCATGTTCCATGGTCCATGAATAAATTCATTAGGTCTGTAGCCAGTTGCGTGCAAATTTATCAATAATTCCCAAGTAACAGAGCCGAAAGACTGCTCCAATCTGAGGTCTCCTGACAATGCTCTGAAGCTAACACTTTTCAGTCTATCGGGCATGGATTTATTCATGATTTTCGACCTTCAGAGACTGAAGGTCTAATCGTTGGATAAAAACTGCTTCTAGAAATGACATATTATTCCAAAATCCATAACTAGCACTCAGATAGTGTCAAACAACAAAGAAACTCAAATGTTCTGCCCCTTCTCTTCTCCTTAAAAACCAACATGAATTTTTGTCTGGCCTTAGTCTGATACTATATAAAGATGCACTTTTATGTTTACATTAAAAGAAGGAATAAAAAGATAACAAGTATTGGCAAGTCTATTAATGCATAAAAGTATACCTAACCACTGGAAGCATTAGAAAGGATTGTCTTCTTGGGGGATAAATTTACATCTCCAGAAATACTACAAGAAAATGCCTCTGTAAGAAGAGCCAAATGAGATCATGATATTCTAACTTCTGCATTAGGGGACATCTCAGAATTTCTTCCAGGTTTACACAACACCGAGTCCACTGTCTCCAACCTGGCATGCATTATGTTGGGATTAGTATTACAGAGCATTTTTTCCCCACTGTGCAGTACTCACCTTCTTCATGGATACAAAGACAATGGCCACAGACATATCTGAAGTGTGTAACTCAGGATTAAGGAAGAGAGGCTTTGGTGTTTGCATCTTCCCAAGTCAAAACAAAGATATCAGGGGAAGTTCTAATGGAGAAAGTGCAGATCCAGATAAGTAGGTCCAGAAGTGGCAGGCCAAGGAAAACCAGGTGAAAATACGGAACATTTTCCTTTACTTTGGGGGTAGGGGTATGCCCACTCACAGGGGTGGGTCTCCCAGAGTTAATTGGAATGATTACTGGAGTCAGAGGTAACTACCAGGGCTGGGCATCGTGTGCTTCAGCAGCAGGGATGGGAGAGAGATCTCTGGCCCCGGCAACAGGGCCGTGCTGGTTCTCTGTCAGTCCCGGCTCCTGCCAGGCAGCATACCCGCGTGGAGTACAAGGGAATAAAACAATGCATGTCAGCAACAATAGTTGCTGAACTCCTGGCATATCTGAGAGTGAACTTGCAGGGCTTGCTGTCCTGACCCAATGCCAAGACCAGATGATTAGCATTTGTATAAAGATCAGACTTCCAGGGCTGGGACTGTCGGAAAAAGCCTACTCTATGAGGTGAGACTGGGAAGTGCCTCCCAGGGGATCTGTTTTTGACAAATGGGGATAAGAAAGAACAGCAGAGATTATAACTTGGAGTTAATTTCAGTTTATATAGCCCTATTGGAGAACATTTCAGAGACTGGTTTGACTGCGTCAGAAATGCTAGGTAGGGAGTCATTTGCAGAGAAGTCACTTGGACAGCTGAAAAGGGGTCAACTACACAGGAGGACTACATTGCCAGAACAACTAGTTAGACACGCTAGCCCCTTGCTACCTGAGGTCTGATCTGTGGGCCAGCAGGAGCAACTGTGGGAGCTCACAGACGTGCAGTTTCAGGACCCCCTCAGACCTCTTGATTCAGCATCTGCATGCTGGCCAGATCCATGCATGCTTCTTGCACATGCTGATGTTGGAATACTACTGCTCCAGTATTTAACTGAATCACCTGGGATGCTAAAGCTGACAGTGAGCTCAGAAATCTCCATTTTCAACAAACATCCCAGATGAGACAAAGAAAAGGACGGCAAACGCCAAGCAGCAGTTCAGGACCACTGATTTGATGAAGATGAGCAGGATGGATCGAAGAGTAAAGGGACAAGCAGCAGTCCTTTAAAAGACGGCAACAATAATGGGTTATACCTGTGCCATGGGGTCCACCCCACACACTTAAAACTTCCTCTTTGATCCCCAGTTTGGCGCACAAGAGCACAGGATGGATAAGGTACCCAAGAGCCTTCCTTGACCTTAGGAAATTCCTTCCAGAGTTAGCAACTCCAACCTCTTTTACTCTTTCTGTGGACTGCTGGGGGCAGAGTGCTCTGCTGATAGACTCGACTATTGGTAGCTAGAATACTGCTTATTAGAGCACAGGATGCGTCGTGTGGCATGTAGTAGGTATTGCATAAATGTGGTGGTGGCTGCTGTTCTAATAAAAACAATTACCATTCATACCTTAGCTGTGCGTCCTCACCTAGCCTCCCTCCCTCCCCTGTAGGTTGGTTTTTCTTTGTTCATTGAGACTTAAGAACCTAACTGAGACAGACCTGGATTTGAGGCAAACCAGCCCAAAGCTGAAGAATCCAGTCAGCTTCTTCCCAACCCAAAGAAACAGAAGCCAAAGAAAGGAAGAGATGAGCTCTAACATCTCTTCAAACGACATGCCTAGGCTTGGAAGAATCATCTCATGTTATCAGAAAGTAAGTGCATCCTCTTTTTTCCAAGTTCAATGAAACAGTCATCCTCAAATACGGCCTCTAACTCCCATATTGTTTCTGGCTTTTTTTGTAGATGGTTTTTTTTGTAGAAGATGGCAATGACAATAATGATGACTAATGTTGCTGGAAATATTCTACCTTACCAAGTTACTTTGCGGTACCTTAAAAACCATAAGCTCTACAAATCTCATCATATCTTAATGCATTGTTTTGTACTGACCCAGGAAGGAGCCCAGCCTCGATCATTCATCAAAGTGTCTCTCCTAATGCATTCTACATTCCCCTTAGAAGTCCCTCATCTGCACACCAGGCAGGCTTCTCTCTCACTCCTCTGTTACAAAATCACAGCCTTTAGATTTTCCCCCGTTTTTCTTATTTAAATATTTATAAGTGTAATGTAGCCATGTCCCAGTTCATCAATAGTAATTCCTCTTATATTTAATGACAGGGAAATGTGAACCATTAAATACTGAGTTAATGCTTCTCTCTAACGACCTGCCGATTTGTTTCCCAGACTGGCCTCTGAGCTCGCTGCGCACATCATCCCGCGTCTGCTACCAGGGTATCGTCAGCACTTGGGGGACGTGAAACTTTAGAGAATGGCCAGCTCTCAGAGATCGTTTAAGTAGTGCCTCAATGATTTAGGGAGAGACAGTGTTAAATCCTCTTCTCAAATGTGCACCCAAATGAATTCTAGATGAATTAATGATTTTATATAAAAGGGTTTATAAATGAAAACAGAGCACTAGTATGACCTTGACTTAAGAAGAAAATTTTTTAAAACATGATACCAAAGCCTTGGAACTTAAAGTAAGTGATTGATGTAGTTAACTAAATAAAAATACAAAACTTGTGAAATGCAAAAAAAAAAAAAAAAAAAAAGCCATATTTTATTAGCAATATTAAAAGGCAAATAAGTATCTGGGGTAAATATGTGTAATATATGATGAAGAAAAGATATACCATTTTATATGGAAAAATGAAAGAAATAATAAAAACAAAAAGGTCTGAAATAAATCTTTGAAAATTAAAGGCAAAGGCTGTAAAAAGGATATTCATAAAAGCAGAAATGCAGTCAGCCAATATGTAGACAAACATTCAACCTCACGTGTCAAACAAATGCAATCAAAGCCACCCTATCAGAACTATAGTGTTCATCTATTAATATCTCATGCACTGCTAGTGATAGCATAAGTTGATTCACATTTTCTAGAAGACAACTTGCCAATATTATTAAAAACTTTAAAAATGTTTATATGCACCCTGGCTGGTGCGGCTCACTTGGTTGGATCATCATCTCACAAAAGGTCACAGGTTCATTCCTGGTCAGGGCACAACTTAGATTGGGGGTTCTGCCCCCAGCTGGAGTGCATGTGAGAGGCAACTCACTGATGTTTCTCTCCCCCTCTCTCCCCTTCCCTTCCCTTCTCTCTACTATAAAAATAAGCATGTCCTCAGTTGAGGACAGAAACAAATTTCAAAACAATGTGCATATGCAATGTCACTCGTACAAATATATCACAATTAGATATAAAGTTGTTGTTTATTAAAGCAACAACAACAGAGGAGATGTATGTAATTGAAATACTTCACGGTCATGAAACTGTGTAATCTAAATCAATACTTATTAACTTTATAGTAACAATGTTATTAAAGGTTGTTCATTATTGCTATATTGGAAAAAACAGGTTAATGAATGATATTTTCTTCTTATAATTTATTTCATGGAAAATGAAAACAATTCTATGTATAGGTTTGCAGAGAAGAAAATATTCCCATGAATATTTCGGTGGTATTTAGGGGGACATTAATTAAATTTTTTCTTGTCTGTATTATGTAATTTTTAATAATATGTATGCTGATTATTATAATAAATGTTAATTAAAATTTAAAATAACTACTTAGAATTGGGGAAGTGAGAAAAAGTAGAAGCCTGCAACAAAGTAGGCAGATGGGGCCCCACTTCTTTTTGCTGAGGAAGGAGGGCCCTCCTTCAGAGGGAAGACAGGCGGCACTAGCGGTGTCTCCTGTGCTCCAAGTTCAAGTCCAATGCTTGGTTACTGTCTCTACTATTCCAGGAAGTGCAGACAGGTAAATGTCAACACGGGTTAGAATGGACTCCTAGAAGCAATCTCCTAATGACTTATGAAACAACATGTATCAGTTACTGTTTATGCGAGATTTCAAAGGACTGTGATAGCTCTGAGTTTCCCTTGTTCTGCTAGAAGATGTCTTGAGTGAGCCTCAGCCCGTGGTTTCTCCAGCCCGCCTTTCGTCCGGCCTGCCAGAGCCCCGCTGCAGAGCTCCCATCCCCACCCCTTCGACCGTAGCCGCTCCTGAACAGGGCTGTGTTCCCTCCAAAACTGATGCACATATGACACTACGGCTGAAGCAGATGAGACACAGCGGCAAGCCATATAAAAACATAAAATTAAAGTTTTAAATTAGAAAAGAAAAACTTTTGTCATTTTAGAATATAATGGCTATCGTGACTACTAGCTTCAAGGAAGAATGGTGCTCGTTCGCATAATCCAAATATTATATGAATTAAACTCATAGACTGTGGACCATGAACTTGGTGAATGGGCATGTGTTTTCAGGGAGTTCTTTGCAGATTAGCTGACCTTGAAAGAGAGATCCAGGAGGATACCAATAGAGGCAGGTCAAAGAGATAGGTTTCCAAATGTCCATTTTCCTACCGTTTAATGAAAATCCTCTATTAATACGTTGGTGGTTCTCTTGATGCCCATGAGGCCCAAAATTATTTTGACTTTTCAGTGTGGAATTTTTGGATGTCATGATTTTCTGTCTCTTTTAGATGCCATCCCTGAAGCTCCCACTAACTAGTTAAGGACCCTGGAACCTTGTGTCTGAAGTTCAGAGAAGCTACCAGCAGATGGCATTGTAGGTTTATTGAGTCTGGTAGCAGAGAGTCTCTAGGCACAGACTATCTGTCGCCCCGTTGATATTCTCCCTAAGATGTCTATTTTAATTATTTCTAAACACACACACACAAAACTAGCTATGAAAACTCCATCACTTAGAGGAAAAGAGACCTATCATAATAAATGTGTATAAGTATTAAAGAAAGGTTATATGAAGTGAGGCTGCATTTTCAATTACAAATCAAAGTTTAAAAAAAATCTATAGGTATTTTGAGAGTTTCCTAGTTAGCTGATACCTTATCAATTAATATTTTTGAATTCTATAACCATAGTTTATATTCTTCTACATCATAAAATGTAGCCTTTGTTGCCTTTCTTCCAGCCCTGCATGCTTTAATTATTGTGAAATTTAAGCATCTTTCTATGACCCCCACGACCAAGTAAACTGACATCCTTAATTATCCCTAAATGAGGATGCTGGCCACAGTCAAGAGCTATGGCCCTGGTGTCAAAGAGCCACGGGTTTAAATTGTCCGTCATGTACTTGGTCAGACTATTTAGTCGGGTTGGGCCTCAGTGTCCTCATCTGTAAAACGGTGTTAACATTGTCCTGACTTACAGGATCCACCGAGACAGCACATGTTTACAGTGCTAAATTCGAAGCACTGTGTCTCACACATAATAAGCCCTCATTAACGCTCTCTATTTTCATTACTCATGATAAGTCCTGAGTGGGCACCTTTTCCTCTTACCATTCTCATGGAAAAATGGCAGCAGCTGACCCACCTTACCTGCCTTCCCTAGTCACAAAGGATGCAGGGCAAGGCTTCCATGTCAGCCAGTGAGCTCACTCTCCCTTCTACACCCAATTTCCATCTGCTCTCTAACTGCACCCCCAGTCTGCACTCTTTGAAGTTAGGGCTCTCAGAGTGTTGTTTTCCCTTGGCCTGCGTTACCTGCCCCAGGGCTTTGCCTGTCACTGGGTAGCAGGTTAGCATTTCATTTTTTCCCTTTCATTTTCTAATATGTTAATGAAATTCTTACTTAGCAGGTCACTTCTTTTTTTTGGTTATCTTTACACATTCCAGACACGATCAAGACACACTGAAATGACACAGCATTTTATTGTCTATGAGTCTCGTTTCATTGTCTCTTTCCTCCGTTTAGTCCCCTGCCACAGCTGGCCGGCTTCGTCGGCTGGTGGAAGTAACGTTACATCATTAACCCCGGCCCTTTCGCCGAACAGTCACAGCTTAAAGACATTTACCTGCAATTTCCATTTCAAAATCCACTCAACAAAATGCCTGCGTTTATTCTAATTGTGAAGGTTCTCTTCTGGTTTACAAGCCAAAAGCATCGCAGTCTGATTTAGAAACAGTGACCCTCTTTAGGGCTGCATTACAGCCACTGGGTTGTAGTAGGTGAATTGCCTCTGCGTTTATAACAAGGTAGAGAAGATGCAATGGACTGAATCAAATTTCCATCAAGATCCACCTTACCTGTATGAAGGCTTGTGAATGGGTTGTAGAGTTTTTGGAATCTTAACCAGCTCTATCTTGTTCTGTCAGAAATTGTTCTATAAGGAACTCCACCCCATAAATTGATCTATCAGTCAGTAACTGCAGAGGCAAATTTCTTGTCAAGACTATGGTCCCCTCACAACTTGACATTCTACATAAATCTGTTCTGATGCTCTCCCTTCTGAGAGCAGGAGAAGACAATGTTTAGACAATGGCCAGATCATAAAGGACAACAGAACTCTGATCCATGGCTCCTCCAGTAATTAGTCTGGAAGACAAATCACAATCTTTACAGAAATTGGCCCACAAAGGTCAGAACTTGACCAAGTCAATGCCTGCCAGTTTCCTATTTCTTTGTCCCTGCTCTGCTTCTAACTCAGGACCAATCAGAAAAAAATGGAATATTCTCCCCCAAACTAATCATATAAGATGCCCCACCTCTAGTACTAGCCTCCCTTCAGCTCCTCCATGCCAAAAATGTCCAATCAGGACATACCAGAAATCAATTTCAGTATAAAGTTTTCTCATTCCCACCTGTTCTGAGCCTCTGAAAAACGCAAGTGATTGTGCTTGACTTCCTTACTACGGCAAACTCTGATCAATACCTGTTTGTCTTCATCTGGGTAGTCTTGTCATTTCCCCAGGATTCCTGGATGTTCCACGGTGGTACCTCAAGCACTGCCTGTTGCTGCTGACCCTCAGATCCGGTCGGGTGCAGTACCCACGGGCAAGCCTTGTGCGCTGCTGCTTGCGGCTTACTGAGTCTGTACAGACGCGGTAAATCAGCACGAGCTTGAACTCCTCTGCCTTTGCGTCGAGCTCCTGGGCTATGTGTTTGGCACCCAAGTTTTATTATCGGTTCCCATTTGTCTGACATCCTCGGCACTAGTCCTATTTGTCCACTTTCGCTTTCGTTTGTGCTTCTGCTTGTGTCCTACCTGAAAGTGCGGTTTATCATAACAATACTCAACAGCATAATGCAGTGCAGGAGAAACACAGGGCGCAACACGCTCACGGGCCCTAAGAGCCTGTTGTTCCCGCCAGCATCACAGACCCGCGAGTGTGTGGTTTGTAATCAGATCGGCTTCCATTTAAACAAAGTTTGCTATGGGCCACTGAGAAAACTGGATGAGTGAGGTCTTACTTTCATTTTAATTTCTGGTTCTGGGAGCTTGGCTCGGATCCAGGGAAAGTGTTGTCTTGCTCTTCTGCCTGCCAGGGGCACAAACTCTCAGCTCCGCTTTTATAGGCAGCCAGCAGGGTAGGGGTCTGGACGTGAAGTACGCAGGCAACACTGTGATGAACCACTGTTTAGTCTCAAGTCGAGATCCTCTCCTCGAGAAAACTCCTGCTGGTTCTATGCCCTCTCTTTACAATCCCAGTTCTCAGGCATCACTCTCTAAATGGCCTACCTTCAGCAAGGATGGTTTGGCCTTCAGGGGCCACTTTCAGGAATGCTGACTCGATCAAAATTGTTCATTTGAGAGGTGCCTTGGGGAAAAGGGAACAAGATATCATGGGCCCAATGGGCAACATTTCTTGATTGGTGTGTAGTGGCCTCCAAATAATATTCTGATTCAAAAAATTGCTTCTTTAAAGGATTCTTTGGCCAAGGCTAATGAACAATTTGATAAATGTGAGCAACAAAATGCTGGACTTATTTCCCACGTAAATCCATCTGCCCCACATCCTCCAGTTGCCTCCCTATTCTAGATTTCCTTCCTCTTCTCCTTCTTCCCACTCCTTACACTCCTCTGTCATCTCCTCCCTTCTCTTCCTCTTGTCCATACCCCTAATACTTCCCAAGGATCCTCCTAAGATGCTAAAACACCAGTTGCCAATAAAGATTTATCCTTGCCAGAGTGAGGAATGAAAACAACTCTAAAATTTAAACCTCAAATATGACCTGAATTAAGAAGTAATGAATTACTTCCCCAAACATAGGCAGAACCAGCAATTATTCATAGAATTTAGAGTTCTTTTGAATAGATAGGACTCATGGCTACTTGACGTATATCAACTTAAACACATGTTGACAGGAACCTCAGATGCTAAATCTAAATTGCAAAAAATTATTGAACTGACCCAAAAGGAGACTGGCAGGATCTCTCTTTCCACAATAAACCTGAGTCAAAAAGGCATGAAAAAGTAGGGCCAACGTCTCATAAAATCCATACCTGAACATTTCTAATCAGTGGCTGGACCATAATTCAACCATGCAAACAGAAAAAAAGAAACCTTAGGACAATTTCAGGATAGACTAGAAAGGACCTTCAGTAACATTTGGGAGTTAAAAAGCTGCTGATGAAACCAGCACCCTTCCATCTATCTTTGTGAATGGAATTATACCTGAACTTGGAGACCCAATTTATAAACAGAAATTGGAAATACTGCCTTACTTAACTAACATCCTACAGGACATTTTGAAAGGGTTCTGGAAAAAAATGAGACAGGATCCAAAATAGACTTAACAGTCCTGGAGATCCAATGGTTCACTTTCTGACTGATCACCTACTGACAAAGACATGTGTATATATTGCAATGGGAAGGACGTAGCAGGAGGGTTGCTTCATCTTACAAAAGAAACACCAAGTCGAAGAAAAATCCCTCCGTTCAGATAAGTGAGGATGCTCTGAGGAAAGAAGAAGTACCCAATATCCTGCCTCATCTTTAAACACTCAAAACGAATTAACTGTAAATACCGGTGGCCAGTCTCTCGATAGACATAAGAACTACTCTTTCTTCATTACACCCGCCGCCTTTGTGCAAGCTCTTGCTCAGAGTAAACATGTCATGCAGGTGGTAGGCTTTTCAAATAATGCACACGTTTTCCCTATTTATCAATCTTAACTGTAACCTAACCCTCCGGTCCTTGAATGAAAAATGTTTCTCCCTGCTCAATAAGAAGAGACAGACTTTGAAAATGAAATTGTAATATGAAGTGTAAACCAGAGGGGCTATCTTTGAGGTTCCAGAGCATTCCTCTACTCAGGACCAAGTTGTATCTGCCCTAGGTATATCTTTCCCCTCCGTGATGTTGATGCCTGCCTCAGAAAAAGGTCTTGACACATGGATCTTTCCAGTTTCCAACTGCTGCTGTAACATATTATACAAACAGTGGCTTATAACAACACACATTTATTATTTTACAGTTCTGGGGGTCATACATTGAAAATGTGTCTCCCTGGGTTAAAATCAAGGTGCGGGCAGAGCTGCATTCCTTCTGGAGGTTACAGAATCCATCGCCTTATGTTTTTCATCTGTTAGAAGCCACCTAAATTCCTTGGATCACCACTGGGTTTGAAGTTCTATTGAAGTTCAGATAAATCTGACCAAATAGTTACTCCAACTTCCCTAATTTCCCTTGAACCAGAAGCAAGGAAAGGCCTCAATTCCTTTCTATCCAAAGGCCTTTTTGTACCCTGTGCCAGCCCTTGGAACACCCATCCATGCAGCAAAGAAACAAAACAAGAGGCAATATTGATTTGTTCAAGACCATCAACGAAACCTTATCCCTTGCTTCCCAGTAGTACCTAACCCAAACCCACACCATCATAAACCCCAGTAAAGTCACTTACTGCACCGCGGTGAATCTCTAGACCAGTAAATTCAATACCTCTGTGCCTAATCCTGGGGAAGACAACAAGATACCTGGACAGTTATGCCTTAGGGATTTACCAAAGCCCCCATCCACTTCCCCCAGATTCTCCATTAAGACTAAAAGATCTAAATTCCTCTCATGACCCAGGTCTGACACAGTATGTAGATGATTTCCTGCTTTTTGTAGATGATAATGAAGTCTGTAAAAAGGATTCCTTTTGTTTGCTCTCAGCCTTAGCAGAAAAGGACAGAACATTTCAGAAGACAAATTAGTTTTGCCAAAACAGAGGCCAGTATTTAGGGTCTGAAGAGGAAAACACCACACTTTCCTGAAAGACTAAAGACTATCCAAGCTTATCCTAACCCCCTCACAAAATGACGATTTAGAGGATTTCAAGATTTAACTCATGTTGCAGATAATACTTGCCAAATTCTTCAGTGACCGCAACAACTCTCTATGAACTAAGGCCCCAGAAAGAGATCCTCTCCTCAGAGGAGCCAAGCCTGAACAAGCGTTCTGCAACCTGAAGAAGCTCTTTAAAAGCCTCCTTCCCTAGGCATCCTCTATCACAGAAAAACCTCTTTCCATTTGGTCCTGAGCGATCTGAACAAGATGAGGTTTTAACTCAACTTCATGAGAATCATCCAAACCCCTTTGCTTACTATAACCTCACCCCTGACCTAGTCGCAAAGCCTTCACCTTCTCATCCCTGGACAATAGCTGCGGCCGCAAAGCTCACCAAGGGTTTGGATGAATTAGTTCTACGCGTCCAAGTTGATCTCAGGATTCCTCACATAGCGTAAACCTTACTACTGAGAGCCAACAACACTTTTAGCCTATGAATTGACCAGATTTGGTTCCTCTCTCTTTCTCAAATTACTATTCACCACTGCGATATCAGTATTATAATCTGCCACTCTCCTGCCCCACCAAGTGAAGGGAAATTGTATGACTATCGTATCTGAATTAAGGAACTCTGTACCTTGCTCAGATTTACTAGAGGCTCCCTTGAGAACCATGACCTGTTATTATTTCTTGATGAATTTTATCTCAAAATAAAAATGGAAGGTTATCAAGTAGGTTATGTTATCACTAATTTAAGCTCTCCTTTAGAATATACTTCCTTAGATGACACAAAATAGATTCAGGTAGCAGAATTTATTATGCTTACTAGAGCTCATTGTCCAGTCAAAACCAGAGAATAGACAGAAACAGGAGGTATGCTTTTTTCCCCTCTTTCATTCTAGAGAGAGGGGGAGGGAGGGAGAAAGAAAGGAAGAGAAACATCAATGTGAAAGGGAAATTTTGATCGGTTGCCTCCTGCACTTAAACTGGGGACCAAACCCACAACTCAGGCAAGTGTTCTGACTGGGAATCGAACTGGCAACCTTTCGGTTTGCAAGATGATGCCCAACCGAGCCACACCAGCCAGGGCAGGTATGCTTTTCATAATACATGTTTTTTGAATGCTTTAGAAACAAAGGAATTTCTCACTTCTGCTGGAACTTTGTCAAAAACGGACTAATTAAGGAACTTTTAGATGTTTCCTAGAGAGGTAGCTATTATCAAGGTTGAGGATGGTGCAAAAAGAGATACCATGGAAGCGAAAGACAATATTTTAACAGATCATTCTGCCAAACAGGCAGCCTCCACCAGGGTTACAGTCCTAGTTAAACTCTGAAAGGATAAATTCCTTGAGGGATTCAAAGAGGCCATGAAGGAGTACCAATAGCATCTTTTAATAAAAATTAACAAACTTTTCAGAAACCCATGCACCTCCTTTGCATTAGCATTCATGGCTATATGGCCTGCTCCCTCAGGGGCCTAGCAGTTTTTCACCTATGAACTAGAGACTTCAAGACGCATTTACTTAGGGATCTCTGATACTACACTTTGACCTGCTATACAAATATATGACAAAATATGGTAAGGAATGCATGAAGGGTATTCAGTCTTATCACCAATGATTTAAGACTACCCTCCTACAATATCATCCCACACGGCCTCTCCATGATCTTCATCCAGGAGATCAGACATCAGAAAACAATGCTTATTAGCAGGGACCTTCGCAGATACTCAGCAAAAAATACAGCAGTAAAACTCTAGGGAGCCAATCTTTGGTTTATGTTTTACAACTAAAGAAGCAATTCTTCATTGCTTCTAAGCAACACAATTGGAAGGCTACTTCAGCAGGAGATCTTAAACTGAAGATTCTCCGAGTTCTTACAGAAGCAGTTCATCTTCAGATGAAGAGAGCTGACCCAAACCAGCGGAAGAAGATTATGACTTCATTCTCAAAAAATTAAAAATGTAACTTCCTTATGACCCAGTGATTCCACTTCTGAAGAAATCCAAAACACTAACTTGAAAGAATATATGCACCTCTTTGTTTATTGCAGCGTTATTTATAGTAGCCAAGAATAGAAGCAGCCTAGGTGTCCATCGATAGATGAGTGGATAAAAAAACTGTGATACTTATATATATACAATGGAATATTGCTCAGCCACAAAAAAGAATGAAATCTTACCATTTACAACAGCACGGATGTACCTAGAGGGTATTATGATGAGTGTAATAAGTCAGACAGAGAAAGACAAATACCATATGGTTTCACTTATATGTGGAATCTAAAGAATAAAATAAATAACGAAACAGAATTGAACAGAATTATAAATACAGAGACCAGACCGCTATTTGCCAGAGGCGAGAGTGTTGGGGGGACTGAGTGACAAAGGAAAAAGGAATTAAGAAGTACAGATTGGTAGTTACAAAATAGTCACAGGGATGTAAAGTACAGCATAAGGAATATAGTCAATAACATTGTAATATGGTGCCTGGTGCATACTTGAAATATTGGGGGACCACTTTGTAATATGGTTGTCTAACCACTATGCTGTAAATGTGAAACTAATAAAAATAATATTGAATGTAAACTAATTTAAAAATTGAAATATTTTTAAAAAGGCAATCACCTCAGACAGCAGACAGCTTCTGCCTGAGACAGCAGATCAAGGCTCGTGTCTAATTCAAATTTCACTTTATCTTCTTGCCTATAACCATTCTTTTTCTTATTTTCTATAGACTCTTGGTGGCAATCCACTCATAACAGCCCCTTTTATTTTTATTATTTATTAAAGTATAGCTGTCATACAATATCATATTAGGTTCAGGCTTATTACATACTGATTTGAGGTTTATATACCTTACAGTATGATCACCGCGATAAGCCTAGTAACTGCCTGTCACCATGCAAACTTATTATAATATTATTGACAATTTTTCCTATGCTGTGCATGACTTCCCCAACTTATTCAGTTTATAAGTTTAAAATAAACTTTCACCCATTTCGCCCATCCCTCCATGCCCTCTTCTCTGGAAAGCACACGTCTATTTCTGGCTTGTTAGTTTGTTTCTAGATTCCACATACAAATGCAATTATACAGTAATCTGTCTTTCTCTGTGTGACTTATGTCACTTACCATGATACCATTTGGGTCCCATCTTCTCTATCCACTCCTCCATCAATAACACATAGGTCACTTCCATATCTGGATGACTGTAAACTAATGCATATTCCTTTTCAAAATAGTATTTTTGTTTTGTTCGGACAAATACCCAGAAGTGGAATTGCTGGGTGGTATGATAGTTTTATTTTTAATTTTTGGGGGAAACTCCATACTGTTTTCAATAGTGGCTGTACTGATCTAAAATCCTACCAACCGGGTAGGTTCCCTCTTATTCACATCTTCGCCAGCGTTTGTTATTTGCTGACTTTTTGATAACAGTCATTCTGACATGTGTGAGGTGATATCTCAATGTGATTTTGATTTGTATTTCCCTAGTGATTAATAATGTTGAGCACCTTTTCACACGACCCTTTTCTCTTTTTTTCCTCTCTACTGCAATTTTTAAATCAGAACATAGTCCAATGCCATTCTGATATCCTCCCGAGCAGGAGCCACAGCCCACTTATTTATTGATGTATAGGTCATCCATGACCAGATCCCTGAGAAACACTTCTGAGTAATTTTGTTCTCATCAAAAGGCACCATAAGGAGTTACAGCTGATGCCAGTTCCATTTGCACCTACACAGACAAAAGACCTTCAACAAATCAACCTGTGACTTCGCTATTTTTTCTCTACTCCAGAAAAAGAACCAATTATTACTACCTATTGACCAAACCCTAGATAATTATAAATTTGAATTCCAAAATCTTTGCTGCACAGTGAGCCAATTACTTGTTCCTTGGAAGACAGCAATAGGGATTCAAACATGTAGCTCAGGTAATGTGAGGCCTTGGCTCCAAACTCATGTGATGAAAATTCCTTTTCATTTTTGCGGCTCTCCATGCACCCTACTGGTTACTACTTCATTTGGGACCAGGAAGCCTGGTTCTGGTTGCCTCAGACTAATACCACATACACTTAAAGAATAATATTCCAAGACTTCTCTGTACACGGAGACCCTAATTCTAAAAACCATAAAGGCTTGAGATTCCTCCTCAAATACAAGCTTGAGGCCACCCTTGATTATTCAGGCACACTACCTAAGAGAACAACCGACTCATTGTTTATATGAACTGTTAGAGAAGTGCTCCCGACAGTAAGAGTCATGTATCACATAAGTAGAAAAGACTGTGAGAAACTTAGCATTAACTCTAGCAGAAGTTTTAACAATGTCATCCTTGCCCTGGATGCACTACACATCAATCTCAACTCATCGGAAGAAGTAGTAATGAACAATCTCATTGCTTTACATTTTGTTTGCCAGTCAAAGGGGCCTCTGTGCCATTGCCAATACTTCATTCTGTGCGTGGGTCAATGAAGCAGGCAAAGCAGAACAGCCTACACTTTGCCTTAAAAAAAGGCTACCTGGATCTCCAGTGTGATCCTTACACCCTATGGAATTTGTTCTTGTGGCCTGAATTGGGCAATTGAGGTTCCTAGTTCAAAAGCATCTTAAAGGGACTAATTGTTCTTGCTTTGGTCATATATACACAAATATACATATGCACACATATACACAATATATATACATATACACACATATATAGTATATAGTATATGTGCGTATACTATGTATAACATATATATACACACCATACACATATACACATATGTGTATACATATGTGTGCTTATACATATGTGTGCATATATGTATATACAGAAGTACATGGACAGTATGATAAACCATGCATTCATCGCCCAGTCTTACCAAATATCAACTCATAGACAATCTTTTTCATGCATAGTTCCCTAATTCTTGCCCCCATTTTACTTCATTTGAAGTAAACCCTAAGCATCATCGTTTCATTTTTAATATTCCATTAAGTATCTTTAAAAGATAAGGACTCTCTCATAAAATATAACCAGAACACCATTATTACCCCTAAACTTTCTTAAAATTATCCAATGCCAGTTTCTTGCACTTTAAATCTATTATGGTGAGAAATTTAACATTGATTTATACACACTTCAATTGTTTCCACACATTTATGGCTCCTTTTCCATTTTCTCTTTTCTTTAAAATTATGTTCATAAAAATGAATGGTTAGTTATTGAATAACTTCTATATTTTTGTAAAGAGGAACAATTTGGGCTAGAATTGAATTTTGTCTCTATTAATTACTATCCTCAGTACGTTAGGTGAGTTTTTCTTCATAATTTGTTAGTATTTTACTATTCAAGCAACCCAAAGTGTAATATTTACTATTTAGTTTAGTTTAACACAGTAAAAAGAATTACAGTAAAATGATACTATTGAGAATATGTATGAGGATTTACTTAATAAGAACCATAAATATTCTTTTAAATATCTTCAAAATATTTACCAGTTCCCTCAGAAATAATTTACCTGAGGGATGATGAGCTTCTGCCTGTCTGATTCATTTATAAGGTTCAGTTTATTTACTGAAGATTATTGATGCACAGTTACCCGTAAATTGAGAAAATCTCCTGTAGGCTGCATGTTTAAGCAAAGCCCTTCCCTATCATTTGTCACCCTCTAAACACATCCTGACCACTTTGCCATCACCAGTTTTGAGCAATTGATTTTCAGAGGCAAACATCTGAGGGCAGTGGATGAAGGGGAGGTCATTTGAGCACTCCTGTTTTTACGAGTCAGTAATTTACCTCAATGAAAAGATTTTATTTCACCAAGTAAATAAAGAATCCTTTTAAAAAGATAAAGGGGAAATATCTTAGATTCATTCTATATAGTTATTTCATGAGATGTCATTTTTCTTTCCATTCCCCTTGATACACACCCTCCCAAACTACAGTAAATGCCACAGCATCCCAAAGTCCTCGCAGGCCTTATGGGGGGAAAACTTAGAATGAGAGAAAAGTCAACTAGTGTATTATGGCTTTCACCCCATTTGAGAACTAAAAATCATGATGAAGTGAAACAAAAAGTCCTTAAGAAATTTTTTTTCAACCAGATAAAAGGATGGTAATGAGAGAATATTCTAAGAAAACCATGACGTTTTTTACGTGATAGGAAACATGTACTACCAATGGAAGTGCCTTATTTTCAGCTGTCAAACAATAAAACTGGCTTCTGCATTAGGTGCTTTCCTCCCACTAACCTTAGGAGACATCAGTTGAGATCCTTAGTGCAAGCATGTCCTAAAACCAGTTAAATCTAAATTTAATTTTCTGTGGTATTAACTTGGGGCTTGTTTCTGTTCTTTAAGCGAATAACACCAACTTTTCTGTTAAATATTTTCTAGGAAGAAAGACCAGAAAATATAATTGAAAGATGCAAAGATAATTTCTGCTTGCTTGTTACTCTTAAACTGACTTTTAGATCCTGAGTGCCAGTGAAAAATATCAGATGTCAAATCTTTCAACTATAATAATTCCATTCTTCTTGGCTAATTCAGTCAGCCTCAAGTAAATTCTGTACAAAGGAAGATGTTCTTGGTCACTCATTTAAATTTTAAAAAGCTATAAATTTCACAATTCGTACCAGAATTAATCTTGGCACTGTGATCAATTAAGGTAAGTAAATTTTTCTCCAGCATTAAGGTACTGGCCTCAGCTCTCACTTCATGAAGAAATTGAAGGCTACCTAAGAGCTGGGTCCGTCTCCAGCCAGTATAACCTACACACGGAAGACCTCTCTACCTCTGCTCCCGACTCCCCTCCTGTATGGTCAGCGTCCCCCCTCAGGTGCACGTCTACATCCCACCCATGTTCTGGATCTCACGCTATTTTCTGTTTCCTCTTGTTGGTTTTTCTATCTCTCCCCCGTCTAACAGTCTCTAGGCCTCATGCATTTAAACACACCCAATCCTCTCTGATTTTAAAGAGAATATATAATGCCATGGCTTAAAAAATCAGTTTCAAATCCCAGCTCTGCCACTTGCTGTGGGAGCATCATGGTTAACCTCATTCTCGTCTCCTTCTTCTCATCTGCGGAAGTGGAGTAGCAAGACAATAGCAACGTTTCCTTGCAGAATAGTTATGGACACTGCCTGATGGCATTTCCACAAAGCATTAGCACTCACTAAGCTCTTAGAACACACCATTTTCATTCCTATCGCTAATTTTGAACTCCCCTCTGCCTCGCATTCCTTCCAGCCATCCCCTGTCCCTCCCCTTCTCTTCAGAGCAAAACTTTATTTTTGTCTAAACCAGTTTTAAACTTACAGAAAAGTTGCAATAGTATTGCAAAAAGTTCCCGTATGCCCTTCCCCCAGCTTCCCCCAATGTTAACACATTGGGTAACCATGGCACAGTGGTCAAAACTGGGAAATTATCATTATGCAGCCCTACTAAACTACAGACCTATACAAGTTTCCCCAGTTTTTCCACTAGTGTTATTCTTCTGTCCCAGGACCCAATCCTGGATCCCACATGGCAACTAATTGTTATTTTCCCCTAGTCCTCGGTGTCTTTGTCTTCCCTAGTCATGACTTCAACATGTTTGAAGAGAACTAATAAGTTATTTTGTCGAATGTCCTTCAGTCTGGGTTTGTCTGATATTTTCTCATGGTTGCAATTTGAAAAATTCTTGCATTTTTAGCTAGAATACCATAGAAATAATATTGTGTCCTTCTCAAGACATCATGTCAAGAAATTTATATCAATATGTCAGAGCAACATTTTGTGTAAGAATTATCTCCTCTCGCTGATCCTACTTCATCTCTTCTTTCCTGTTTCTCAATCCACTGTTAAGCCCCCGTAAGCCTATTAAAACTACTCTTGTCAAGGACACCAAGAACTCTCTAGTTGTTTAATTTAAAATAAACTCTCAGTCCTTTACTCTTGGCCCACATGGGAAACTCAATACTGAGTTTTCTCTCCTCGTGACGCATGCACTCACCTGTAACAATGCCACACTTGCCTCATTTGTCACTAACCTTTGTGAGAGCTGTTCTCAGTCCCCTTTCCTGGCTCCTTTTCTAATACCCTACCTCTGAATGTCAGAGTGCTTCTTTCTAACTACGCGTTCTCCCTGGAAGGCTTCATCTGTGACTCTGGTGTTACTGGCCCTCCATAGACAGACAATTCTCTCAGTTTCCTCCCTAATTTTGTACCCATATATACCACTGTATTCCAAACATCTCCATAAGATAGTCAACAGGGACCATAAACTGAACATATCCCCTGACCAATCCTGCCAGAGCCCTAAAGTCCAACCTTGTAAATATGATGTGTTTTCATTTCAGGAGGACCCCCAAAGCCTCCTAAACCACTATAGATATAAGCTCAACAGAGCAGAGAGTAGGTCAGGGATGCCATCCGTTCTTTGAAAGGATTTTTATTAATGCAGTCTGAGATTGCTTCAGATTTTGCGGTGGCACATCACATCATTGACACAGATTGAGCTGACTACAAAAGAAAAGTTCTTGCATTTTTAATAAATATATTGCTGTAGCCATTTCCCAAATCCTATAGTTGAACAGATAAAATTTAGAATATACTATGTCACTCTGTTGAATATGGCCTATCACTCAAGTCTGATGTATTCTGGGATCCAAACACAGTAATTCAATTATTCATTAATTCAAGACATACTGAGCAAGCACTGACTGCTCAATATTGTGTGAGACATCAGAGGCACGATAGCGGGGCAGACTCCTACTTGTCACCTCAATCCATCCTTTCCTTCCTCCACAGGATTTTAGTTTAATCTGGGTTTCTGGCCACCAGCTACATGCAACACTGTCCTGAAGAAATACAGTAGAAGCCACAGATGTGACTTCAGATTTTTGAGTGGTGACATTACAGTAAAAAGCAGTGAAATTCATTTTAATAACATATCTTATTTAGCCCAATATAGCCACAATACTATCATTTCGACATGCAATATGTAAAAAGTACTAACAAGATAGATATCATGTTTTTTTTTATTCTAGGTTTTTGACCGATGTGCACACCTCAGTTCAGAGAAGCCACATTTCAAGACTCAATAGACTCATGTGGCCATTGCTGCGACGTTGGATCATTTAGAGGTAGACAGATGGAGCCACGTTATTGCCAATGAAATGTAAATGGAAGTTAAACTTGCAACGCACACTTCATTTGCTTAAAAGTAAATTACTTATATTTTGGAGTCTAAAGAACATAAGAGTTGAAGAAGCAACAACATTCCAGCCCCTATATTTGCCATCCCCCCCCCTTTGTAGACTTAATAAGTCTGTGTTATTAATTTTCATCTAAAACATGGGAACCAATTACAAGGAAAAAAGAAAAACAGGACACTCGGGACACAGCTCTGCCACACAACTGGAGACCTGCATATACAGGCTGCAACACCCATTAGTCAGCAGCCCCTGTGCAGTCATTCAGAGAGTTACTCATCTTAATTGTCTCGGCGTCCAACCCACAGTCCTCCAAGCTGCCCTGTCACGATGGCCGGGGGTTTAGGAGATACGTGTTTGGCCCAGCAACCTCTCAAGCACATCTCCTGACATTTCTGGGCATATAATGCCACTTATTAAGGAGCCGATTCACACGAAGTTTACAATGGTGCTTTCTATGTCATATTTTACCCCTGACCCTCACCTAAGATAATGTAATAATAACTATTGGGTCCCTGGCATGCCTATTGACAGCAGCGTAAAGATTAAGCAGGAATACCAAAACGGTCATCATTAGTGGTTGGTGGATTTCCAGGATTTCTACATTTGAAAAGAATGTATATTCTGCTGCTTTTGCATGAAATGCTCTAAAGATATCAATCAAATCCATCTGATCTAGTGTGTCATTTAAGGCTGCCATTTCCTTGTTGATTTTCTGCCTGGAAGATCTATCCATTGATGCCAGTGGGGTGTTAAAACCCCTTTCTATGACTGTATTATTATAAATCTTTCCCTTTATGTCCAGCAAAATTTGTTTCACATATTTAGGTGCTCCTATGTTAGGTACATAAATGTTTACAAGTATTATATCCTCTTTTTATTGCTCCCTTTATCCTTATGTAGTGCCTGTCTTTGTCTCTAGCTATAACCTTTGTTTTAAAGTATATGTTGTCAGATATAAGTATTGCCACCCCAGGTGTTTTGGGGTTTTTTTTATTTCAATTTGTGTAAAATATCTTTTTCCATGCCTTTGTTTTTAGTCTGTATGTATCTTTCATTCTAAGATGAGCCTCTTGCACACAGCATATATATGGATCTTGTATTCTTATCCATTCAGCCACCCCATGTCTTTTCATTGGAGCACTTAAGCCATTTATATTTGAAGTCATTATTAATAGGTACATATTTATTGCCATTTTATTCTTTTAACTATATTCTCCTGTTTTGTTTCTTTTTTTTCTATTTTCTTCTTCAAGCAAGCCCTTTAACATTTCTTACAATACTAGTTTGGTGATAAAAACTCCTTTAGATTTTTTTTTTTTTTTTTTTTTTTTTTTTTTTTTTTTTTTTTTTTTAGTCCTTTATATTTTTTTTTATTTTTTTTTTTTTTATAAAAAATTTTTTTTTTTTTTTTTTTTTTTTTTTTTTTTTTTTTGGTCTGGGAAGCTCTACATTTCTACTTCAATTTTAAATGACAGCCTTGCTGGGTAAAGTAGTCTTGGTTGTAGGTCCCTGCTTTTCATCACTTTGAATATTTCATGCCAGTCCCTTCTGGCCTAAAATGTTTCTCTTGAGAAATCAGCTTAGTCTTATGGGAGCTCCCTTGTAGGTAACTATCTTTCCCTTGAGGCTTTTAAGATTGTCTCTTTGTCTTTGACCTTTGCCATTTTAATTATAATGTGTCTTGGTGTGAGCCTAGTTGAGTTCTTCTTGTTTGGGACTCTGTGCTTCCTGGACTTATGTGTCTCTTTCCTTTAGGTCATTATCTCTTCAAATAGGTTCTTGATACCTTGCTCTATCTCTTCTCCTTCTGGTACTTCTATGATGCAGATGTTGTTAAACTTCATGTTGTCCCAAAGGTCCCTTAAAACTGTCCTCATTTTTTTTGTTGTTGTTGCTCTGATTAGATGTTTTTTTCTTCCTACCTTTTCTTCCAAATCACTGGTTCTATCCTTTGCTTCATCTAACCTACTCTTTATTTTTTCCAATGTGTTATTTATTTCGGATATTATATTCTTCATTTCTGACTGGTCCTTTTTATGTTTCTGTGTCCTTTTAAATGCTATTGACCATCCTTACAATTGTTCCTTTGAACTGTATATATGATAAATTGCTTGCCTCCAATTCATTTCGCTCTTTTTCTGAAGATTTCTCCTGTTATTTCATTTGGGACATGTTTCTTTGTCTCTCCATTTTGGTTGCCTCTTTGTGGGTTTCTTTTTCCTATTTATTAGATAGATCAGCTATGATATCTAGTTTTCATGGGGTGGCCTTATCCAGTAAGTGTCCTCTGTGGTCCATTGGTGCAATCTCCTTTATCGCCTGAGCTGGGTGCTCCGGAAATGTCCCTGGGAAGTATTCCTGGGAAGTATCCCTTGTGTGAGTTATGTGGGCCCTCCTGTTGTAACTGAGTCTTGATTGCTATTGGTCCGTTCAGGCATGGGATCAACCCTCAGGCTGGCTGATTGTGAAGCTGAGCCCTGACCACGCTGTGCAAGCTGCTGTGTAGTTGCTGCCCACATGAAGCAGAATTTGCCTCAGGAGGAACTGGTGCCTGCCGACATCTCCCCATGTATATGCTGCTTGTGAAGCTTATTGGATCCTGCTCTGATGTTGTCTGAAGGTGGCCACTGGGTGTGTTGGTTCTGGCCCTTTTGTGAATGACTCTTGTGCAGGTCAATGCCTATGACTGGCCCTTGGTAACCTGTTTGGAGCTACAAGTGATCCACAATTTGTGGCTGCATCTGCTGGGCCTGGGTTTGTGCAGGAAGGACAGAGCTGTACACCAAGGCTGGCTTTTACCAGCACCAGGCCTGGGGACAGATCAGCAAAAATCCCAAGGCACCCGCCTCTGCCCCGTTAGGCTCAGTCACTGAGAGAGCATCTGGCTGCACTCCTCGGCAGGGCATAAGCTCCTCTGGGAGTGGGGAGAAGACGTCCAGAGGGTGGGGCTATTTCTTTCTCCCAGGCTTAATTCTATATTTGCATAAAAGAACAGTCTTCTGTTTAAATTCCACGTTACTGATCAAAACATAGGATTTATAAAAGTACTTTTATTCATTTTTATTGACTGAAGAAATTGTATTCATATTAAAGATATTATCACTGTTTTTGTTATTATTTCCTAGGCTGCGGTAGCCAGTGCTCATCCCTCAGTGAGCTACTTCATGTTCTCCAGGGGCAGACGGTCTGGGTGAATTCGTAGGAAAGGCATGGTGCAGAGCTTGTTTCCATCATTGCCTTAGCATTGTGTGATGAATAAAAAATACTATCTTTACATATACCTCATGAGTACACATGAGGACAAAAAAAAACCTCTAAGTCTATGGCAAATAACAAATCAACAAATAAAACACACTCTAAAAGTTTGTTGATCCACTTCCTAGGAAGGCATTGCTGTCTGATGACAGCAGCTTTCTCCTACTCGCCTGCCCCTTGTCACCGTTTGAGTGGAAAGAGGGCACGTGACACATGAAGGGTGGTTTCTGTTGGCATGTCAGTGTGTCCCATTAAAGGGCTACACCTGGTCGCAGATGTGTCTCAGCCTCTGACAACCTTGGAAGTGTGGGTCATTTGCTCTTTCTAGTTGGAAAGTCACAATAATGACCGCTAATGGCGCTTGTCCCAAACACGCAGGATTCTTTATGAAATACAGTTTGAGACATCAGTAGGAGTATTTTTAAGCAAAAAGAGAAATGTAAAATGTTTTTTTTTTTATTAAAGATTTTATTTTTATTTTTAGAAAGAGGGGAAGGGAGGGAGACAGAGAGGGAGAGAAACAGCAATGTATGGTTGCCTCTCACATGGCCCTCACTGGGGACCCGCAACCCAGGCATGTGCCCTGACGGGGAATCGAACCAGGACCCTTTGGTTCCCAGCCCGCGCTCAATCCACTGAGCTACACCAGCCAGGGGGAGAAATGTAAAATGTTTTATTATTTTCTTTACCATCTTGGTGAGTGATGAAGAAATATTTTGAAATATTTCAGCATTCATGAACTTTCAGCAGCACCCTTGTGTTATCCTAGACCCTTCCTCCCTAATCACATGTAGTATAATCAAAGAAGACAGCAAAGTTAGTTGAATGAGCATTAAAAATAAAGACTCACAAAAACTTCTATACTACAGAACTCTCTTAAGAACCTCTTCTTCCTCAGGAGGGTAGTTTAAAAAAAGAAGTTGGGGATACCACTTTTGTCTGTTGCTGCCTCAGAGTTTGCAAAGCAATTACTCAAACATGACCTTCTCTAGAATGTACAGCAATTCAATGAGGCATTATTATTTTATCACTTTTATTATGCCTGACTAATAAATAGGAACCCTGGGGTTTAGAGATATTAAATTATTTTTCCAGGGTCAAACAGCTAATAAGTGGTATTACCAGGTTTCTCAACCCAAGTCTTGTGTTCTTGCCACAAATGGCCTCCGAACACCAAAAAAAAAAAAAAAAGCCCAAAAGGCCAGACTCTGGGAAATACTTAAACACACAGGACCTGGTAAAAATAAGAGAACCACACCAAGGACAAACTCTAAATATGTACCTTTAAATGACAAAACATAAAGGCAACATAAACATCTATTTTAAAAATTAAAACCTTGAAATTGTTATATACAAGTAAAATGCCCATAGATAAATTCATCCCTGTGTGTGATATACTTGGGTGGTTGAACTTATTTTCTATTTCATCTTAAGCGTATACATCTTTAGAAGTTTAGTAAAATAGATGTTTTGTTTTCCTTTGCAGTTGAGAAAGTCATCTCAGTAAGTAAGGACCGATTTGCATAACCACACAAATCCACGTTCAAGCATTTGTTCTGTACCTGCCGTGTGCCCAAAATCCAATGACCCTCATGCTCAAGCAGACTCATGGCTAGAAGCCAGATCATTGTCTCTCTGTTCTCCAGAAACTGGTACACGCACCATGCTGTCTTCCCAAAATAGGCCACAGTGAATGGACTGGCTCTCCAGTGCGCTCAGGTCGTGCTCTGTCATGACCACGGTACTCGTTGACAGGGTTGACTGTTGGAGCAAACCAGTCTCATAAAGCTAGGAACAGCATCCAAACACCTCCCCAGGCTTCACTGGGGCCGTTCCTGGACCTATTTGTATACTATACAAATTTATCTCCGTTTAGTTAAAGAAAAAAAAAATTTTAAAGGCATAAAATCGAGTATTTTAAAGCTGAGTTGGAATAGCAACTTATTTTTTCTTTAATTATAATTAAATAATGTGTCCACATTTTCACTTTTTAACCTAGTTTTATGTATTTTGTAATCAGATCTAGCAACGATATTAACTAAGAAGCTATTCGATGTGAAACCTTTATTATAAGAAAAAAATGTGAAAATACCTGTGAATTTTCAATTTTCCAAACCATACAACTATCCTTCCCAACAAAACTGAGGAAGAAACAAGAACCTTTGGTACTTCCATTGTATAGAAAACTCTCCCCCATCAGTTCCTTTTCTCGACATTTGGCAGTGATTCCCCAGCAAATGGTAATAACGAAGAATTAAAAGCTGCAGCATATGTTGAGTTGCTGCATCACATCATAAATCATATTTAATGCTAATTGTTAACTTCTTGTTTTAACTTCAGAAAATTCAATGACAGCTCATGAATTTTACAGAACCTCAAAAAAAGAAGCCACGATTTTTATTTTATGTTGAGGACTAAAGTGACGGTGTTAATGTTGATGTATACTGGGTGGTTACATGATATTCTCATATTTAATGGTAAAGCAAATTCAGTTAACTCCGCAGAAACGTAAGGGGTCTTGCACAGTCTCCTGGTTAGCCAAGAGCAGATTAGGAATCAGGGTATTTAGGAGCTTAAATCCAACACCTGAGATGCACTTTGAAAACATTTCTGCACCAAATACAGCTGGTGGAAGGAGCAAGTCAAGGGTTAAGAAAGGAGGTATACAAAGACACTTGGTAATAGACAATAGTGATCACAATAGAAAAATTGAGATGACTGCTATATGCAAAAAATTATCTCTGAATAATCATTCTTTGTACCTCAGGTTCCCATTCTCTTCCTAAAGGATAAAGCTACCTCCATGGCCAGATATGAGGAGTTGCTCCCAGGACACTGGTTGTCTTAGTCTTCTTGAGCTGCTACAGCAAAATACCACAGACTGGGTGGCTTAAACACATTTCTCATAGTTCTGGAGACTAGGAAATTGGAGATCAGGGTGCCAGTGGGGCCTAGGTTCTGGTGTGGGCCCTTCCTGGCTTGTAGATGGCTGCCTTCTTGCTGTGTCCTCGAATGAGAGAGAAAGAAAGCTCTGGTGTGCAGTCCTCTCACAAGGGCACTAATCCCACTATGGGGGTTCCACACCCATGACCTCATCTAAACGTAATCCCTTCCCAAATACCCCACCTCTTAATACCATCGTGTTAGGGGTTATGGTACAACATATGAATTTGAGCAGGACACATTCAGTTCATAACAGTGGTCATCAAACTTCAGTGTACCTAAGAAACACTTACAGAGAGAGAAGAAAAATGCAGATTGCCATTCTTGCAACACTTGGAATTCTGATTTATTCCATCTGGGAGGTGGCCAGGGAATACTGTCAAATGCAGTCCAGGGAATTCTACTGTAAGTATCCACTGGCCACACGGGGAGAGATCTGCCCTAGATTAGCTTCGGGCAGAAGGGATTGCTCACAGCCCCTGTGCTATACTTGGGGGAGTGAAAGCAATATTCAGAGATCAGACTGCTCTACAGACGGCAAGAGGGGGGACCAGGAAGTGCCAACAGAGCCACCTCCACACAAATGTCAGCAAAGCAGCGCTTGATCCGAGAAATGTACCCACCGTCCATTCCCCACCCCACTGCCATTCCCATGATCTCTGCAAAACTATTTTGAGCAGAAGGGAAATTAAAAAAAAAAAAACCTGGATATTGCACTCATATCTACTCTAAAGATAAGTTTTGAAGGTGGATTTTGAGAGGAGGTAGTAGAAGGGAACTGACTGCTAGTTGGGGGAATACGTCTGTGCGCAGGCCAGTGGGGTCAGTCTGGCCCCGCAGAGCTCACCCGGAGCAAGACGGCATCTCCCTGATGGTGTGATACTAAGGAAAAATCTTTTAAAGAGAAACAATAACAACAAATACCTTTTGAGGATATGTTTAAATACATAAAATATTGTTAAATGTATTGATTTAATTTGCCTTCTCTGCTAAACACAAGAGTCCGCTGTCATAAATGGTTTAAACAAACAAACAAAAAATATATAAATAGCATTCAGAAGTCACAAGTAGAACTGATAATTCAGTTGTCCTAAAGATAAGTACTATGGCCAGATAAAATACTTGAATGGACAGACTTTAATAAAATTAACTTCTGGAGCTTAATTTTTTAAATGTTAAAATCACAAGTTTAATAGCTTTGAAGTATTTTGCAACACAGTGACGACTTTTAAAACTCTTATAGTTCATACGCATAGAAGAGAGAACCAAAAGACACAGAATTTTCACGCTGAGAAAATGAAAAAGACTTTCAGGTATAGCATATTTCCCTACAGAAGTTCTAGTTGTCCTCCAAATATGAATGCATGAAACTATTGAGGTTTCAAATAAAAGATAAAAGAATGCCTTTGTAGTGTTGCTTATTATTAAATTATTTACATATTAGATTTCCTCAAGCTATATTTTAATAAAAGAACAAGTGAAAATGAAGTGTAATTCCTACAGGCCACTCCTCTTTAAAAGTAAAGATTTCTTTGATACCAAATTACATTGCCTTTATTGATGACTCTGGTGAACCATTCCAGGTTAAAGGCAGGATTTAGGAAATATAATAAAAGCTATTAGCCAAGTCAAGTGACTAGAAAGTTGTTAGCACTGTTACAATAGAGAGCAGTTTGATAAACATAAAAAATGTTTGTTATGATAAGTGATTAATTATTGTCGAAACTCAATTGAATACATGTATCTTTTAAAAATCCACTTAATTTCTCTGAAAATGTAAAATTTTCCTAGATTTATTATGGGTTTTGTCCCAGGTGATTTATAAGTACGTTTCCAAAATGCCCCTTGGAACAGAGATTCTCTTAAAAAAACAAAACTTATGTGGATGATTCCATCTCTGTGTCCCAAATGCCTCTTAAAATTTGAGGAAATTAATTAAAGAATAGAAGTGCAGGCTGTTTTAAAGCAAACGACTTCAAAGTGAATATGTTTCTCTGCTTTTACAATATACACAAACTCACATCTATTTTGGATCACATATGTTCGGGATCACAGTAAAAGGCGTAGCCGTCGTCAAGGTCAAAATACTTGTTCAGCCTCTAGAAGCAGGCTGCTGAGATTGATGAATGAGAGTGCAGGCCAGAGGCAAAGCTGACAGTCAGTCAAGAGCATCACCCCGTGTGCCTTTAAAAAAGAATTCCTTCTCTGGTCAGCTCATTCCATTCTGATCCAAAGCAATATACGCAGCCCCTTGTTTAATACAGTAAAGAAATTATGTCAAAATCTAAGCTGAATTCCACACATTGAAATGCTCAGAGAATAAAGCATAGCCTTCCTAGAGCCTTATAATAATTTCCTGAATTTTCTAAATGCCATAATTTCCAGAATTCTGTTCTTGCAAAGTTAAAAATAAATGCAGGTACCACCAGTTGTGGCAGCCAACAGGTCCAACTCCCACATTTGATTTTATATAGGAACAATAGTATATTTAAACATTAGGCAAATAACAAAGACCGAAAAATGAATTCCATGTGGGCACCAACAGAGAAAAATGGAAACAGCCACTAAACTCAGAAGCTGAATACCTGGTTCAAGGTTGATTATGGCATCCCCCCACTTCCCATGTAGTTTACAATGAAATTAAAATTCTACAAAATCTTGCATGAGCTACTTTCTGTCTTTCTCTCCAACTGCTAACACGTATAGCCCCCTCCACAGCCTTGGCACCCACTGTCTCCTCCTCAATCACATGACCCAGACCACGTGATCACTCCTTCAATTTTGTCTTTTCCAACTCACATTTTTAAGCGGTCACACATTCTATCTCAGAGAACCCCTCACTGTTCCTTCGAACCACTCATCAATGTGCGTGATTATACATTTGTATCATTATTTACTTGATTTCTTTCTCCCTCAATAGATCCTGCGATTTCTGAGGACTTATGTATGGTGACCAGTATTTAGTACATACTCAACAAATGATGGTAAATTAATAAAATTGAGTTCTGACACTTACTGATTATGTTATTATAGACAAGTCATCTAACTTCTCTGAGCTTCAGTTTTCTTACCTATAAATATGGGCAATGACTTCATAATCTCCATGTATTTTATTTGAGTTGTAGCTAACAAAAGCATTTTCAAATCAAAAAGCACCATTCAAATTCAAGATATTATCTTTACAACACCAAGATTATAAATCAAATAACTATTTAATTGACCAGTATAGTCTTCATTTAGTTGTTACAACACTATATAGACAAATCCAAAAGGCCTCATATTTCATATGAATAAAGCTTGGTATTTAAGGAGTATTACATATTGTGAATAGCAATGATTCTTTATCATTTATAGGTGAAGCTGATGCTGCATCAGGTATTTTGATCACTACTCCATCCTCTAATACAGGGTAGGCCAAGATGTCACATATAAAAAATTGATCGATATTACATAATTGTCCTATTTATGTAGACTGTTTCAGCAGTTAAGAGAACAATATAGAGTACATATCACTTTATAATTCAAATATGCCTTGACATGGACCACTATTTAATTGAATATGAAAATGGGAAATACTTTATACACCAAAATGATATGACTGATCAATCATGAATGGACTTACTGTCTGAGCAATTGTCCCAAGAGTGGAGATTCATTTATGCTGATCTATGCACAATTCTCACCTCATTCCCTCTTTGAACAGCAAGGTGAGAGGCCCTTTGGTCTGACAGCACTTTTTTATCAGAGTAAAGAGAGCCAACAACAAGTGCCAGAGGCAACACAGCTTGGTCTCATCTTTCCAATACCTTAAACCACAGTCCTAATGGCCCCGGACAGTGGAACAATTGTGATGTTAAAAGAATTTACTCCTGTCTGGATATTTTGGGGATTTGACTCCTGTCAGGTATAGCAACAAAGTCAAGTGATTTCAATTTACCGAGCAAGGACAAGAAATGGTTTCAGGAAAAACCAAGGTGATGAACTATTGAGCATTCAGTTCATTAGCTGTCATCCATCTTGACATCTTCATCTTTCAAGCAGTACTGCAGAAAATCAAAGACTTGTGTTGCCTCCCTTAAAAAATCTGAGAAGGAAGCCATACCCTCTCAAAGTTTAAGGAACCGTGAAGGCTATTTCAAATGGATTATGAAACATAACCATGGCCGCAGAAGTGAAAATGTTGATAGATGCTCAATCGTGATTACTATCCGTGCCCTTAAACATACTGATCTTAAAAATAATATTATTAAAAATATGTTCTGAGTGGACTGATGGAGTATTTTTAGCTTATTCTAATTTGATGCATTCTGCATTTTAATATGAAGTACTAGTGCTAGGACAAATAACTGACCTTTTAGAAATAGTGTCTTGGGAGGTAAAAAAGACCTAAGAGAAAAGGAGTGTTTCCTGAAGAATCAGCCAAGAAAACATGAACAGTAAGACGCCAGTGATACAGCCAAGCATTGGTAATATCACCTTTCTTCTTTTGTTTCTCTGCTCTGCTTGTTCAGCATTGAGGTATTGAAACTCTAGTTTATTTGCAATTATATGCAGAGCTTCTTGGATTTACAGAGTAATGTAAGCAACCCAAGACATTAAAGTGGTTTATAACCATCCCCAGTCACCATCCCTTGCCAAGGAGGAAGAAACTGCTCCATGCCACGTGCTTAGAGAACCCTAGAGATGAAGGTGGATGAACAGCAGGCTGAGCTGGTTCCCACATGCAATTCTGTTATTGCCACGAGGCATTGTAATGTTGCACTTGAATGCTCCCTTTCCTGAAATACTCAAAGAAGAGTCATCTTGACCTATAGATACTAACAAACAAAATAAAACAAAATGAAAAAAAAAAAACAACCTCTTCCCATGTCTCCCCTTCCTGAAAGCTCCACTTAAAGCATCTAAATCAGGCTGTGAGAGAAATGTTAACTCACATTTAGTGCCTTGCAGTGACTGGACCACAGAGCCCAGGACTTTGAGAAGCCTCTCTGGTCTTCGGAGTAATCAGAGACAATTGAGGAACTATCCCAGGGTTGCTCTGGGTTGGTGGGCTGCCTCTGAGGATAGTGTTTGGCGTCCAAGTAACTTTCTACACCTAAAAATTATTTTCAAGTCTTTCAGCCTGAAATTCTCCAATATATTATTAAAACTCTTCCTATCATCACAGTCTTACCACCACTCCCACCTTACAATGCATGGTTACCGGCCAAGGAACTGCACCAGACACTTTGGTTAAAACGACTCACATAACGGCTGCAGCAACTCTGAGACTGGCACTATTCTCAACTGATAGGTGGAGAAAGAGAGACTGGTAACCCCAGGTGTCTGCTACTGAAAGTGTGCTCCATAAAACAGCAGCTACAGCGTCCCCTGGGACCTTGTTGGACTTAAGTTGGAACTTTCTGGAATCTCAGGCCCCACCCCAGATGACTGAATAAGAATCTGCATTTTAATAAGATTGTCAGGTGACTTACACGCATATAAATGTTGAGAAGCACTGCTCGAGGTAAAATTCAAACTCAGGTGCCTCCAGCTCAAAAATCCAGATATTAAAATAGGCTGTTCTTCCTTATGCTGCAACTACATCTAAATAATGAAAAGCATTGAGTCCGTTTACACTTAGGCATGACTTTTTCATTAGCTAACAAAACCTGATACTGAGAATTACAAATGTTCGAGGACAAAAGGGTGAGCCAGCAATCCTAGAGCTAGTAGATACTCTGGGCAGGGGAACAGGAGAGAACCACTGGGAAAGCCAATTGGGCTAAAAGAACACTGTCCAATTCACAGTTGGGAAAGGGCTGACTCTGTTGACAAAACCGTTTGCTCCCCTACAGGCGTCTCTGACGTCTGGGAACCCGACAACCTCCTGGAGAAGCTTAAGCAGTCCTTCATAGAGTTTTGTGCAGGATTACTTTCTCATGAACTAAGGCAATCCAGATCCTATGAATAAGGAGCCAGACATTCCTTTGCTGAATGTATATACTTTTTCATGTCATTACATCAAACAATCAGCCCAATATCGAGCTCTCTAGAAATACCAATCACTTCACTAAGTCTCGTAAATGGAACTATCTATATGAGTAAGAAAATTTTGAAATGTAATTTTAGAATTTTCCACCACATATAATAAATAAAACCATATTAACAAACCAAGCAGCCACTGTGATCTTGCTTTGATGGAATTCAGGCCTAAAAAGTAATCAAAATATGTTATTTTTATGCAACTTAGCATCTGATTTAGAAAAATTTCCCTAAACCTTAAGTTGGTTAATCATTGGTGCTACAGTCTTATTTATACTATCAAATTTTTGAAGCAAATATTTTCATTTTCCAGAACACAAAGGCCAATGGTAGGCCATCCACAATTTAAGTTATCATATTTAATTAGGTTAACTTTTATTGCCTTTTTATTAAAAAGCAACTGAATCCTATTATTGCTCCTTCTTTTTGTACTACAGTATTTTAGTAAGTGACTTGTCATACTATGTACTATTTTTTTTAACACTTTAAGGAGACCATATTTTCATCTTTTCTTGAAGGAGGATCTTGTGCTATTTTTAAGTGTATTTTTTTCTTGTTCCCATTGTATTACATTGCGGTAACCACATGGTTCAAAGAGATACTCATGCTGCATCGATATCTATGCTTTGGGATTTCTTTATTTTAAAATAAATTTTGGCTACCTGGTTTTTCATTATAAAAACTTTTCCAAATTCCACATCATAGCGTGACTGCTAGTAGCAAATCTGCGACTACATTTCTGCAGAGGGAAAAAAAAGAGCTGAGTGGCTTCGTGTATGTTTTTAATATAAATGAAAGGGAATAGAGGGAAACTCATTTTTGAAAGGAAGATTATAATTTTTTATCAAGCTTTCACTTTACCAGTGGAAAGTATGCACTAATTTTATGTCACAGATGAGATTAGAGCTTCTGTTTTTATAATCAATATTTGTTAGATTTCCCTAGCTCCTATCAGAGGAAGATCTGAAAATTTAATAAAGAAGATATATTTCACCTTGCATAAGTAGCTGTGTATGTGAAGATTAAAGGTACTGGCAGTGTCTGAAAATGAAGTCCTTTATTTTCTGTAATAGAATAACGCACACATTGGCATTGTGACTGCTTTAAAACCTCATAGAATAGGCTTAACACATACTGGGGGATTCACTTACAGAGCCAAAAATTCATCAGGTTCTATTCCATTCTCCTCTTGCTACATAGGAGAAACTACCCCAAAATTTCGTGGTTTACAAAAACCGCGAAATTCGTGGTTTTTTACGTATCATGTACTATAATTTTATGGGTCAAGAATTCAGGAAGGGCCGGTCTGAGCAATTCTTCTGTCTCATGAGGCATTGACAGAAGTCACTTGATGGTATTCAGCTGATGGCTGGGCTGCTCCAGAGAGCTCAAGCCAGCTGCACTTATATTTCTTGGTGGGCACGGCTAGTGAGCAAGCTCACCTGGACAGGTGACTGCAGCAGCTGCACGTGACCCCTGCAACGTGGTGATCACAGAGTAGCCACATATCTTACTCAGCAGCCTAGGGTTCCCAGAGAAAATGTCGTAAGAGTCCTAGACAGGAGATATAAGGCTTCTTCTAGCTTTGCATCAGAAGTCCCAGAATGTCACTTCAACTGCATTTATTAGTCAAACAAGTACTAAAGGCAGACCAAGGTCAAGGGAAATAAAATTAGACTCCACTTCTCAGTGAGAGGAATAGCAAAATATGTGCAGCCATCTTTAACCTACCCCAGCTAATCACTTAGATCTTTAGTCTTTTCTTGCCCAAACTATTAAGTGGAGCTGAATGTATAGATGAATAAAAAAGAAAGATGAAGACATATATATAAAATGCATTATACAGTAAATCTCCAACTTAATACGATTTAAAGGAGGCTCCGCTTTTCTAAATATAACTCCCTCACTGAGTCCAGGCCAGTAAGTAAGTTGAATAAATATTACAATGTAGAAAATTATTATTCCAAATTGATCATCACATTAAAAGCATATATACTACCACAACCATCCTTTTTTTTTTCTTGATTTCTCTACTTTTGACCATGTATAGCTGCTTAGCACATCGTTCAGATGCTGCTAGGAGGACAACAATGAGATACTACTTCATACCTATTAAACTGGCTAAAATCCAAAAAACTGACAATACCAACTGCTGGCAAGAAGGTGGAACAAGAGAAATTTTCATTTGTTAGCGGTGGGAATGCAAAATGGTATAGCCAGTTTGGAAGCCAGTTTTGTAGTTTATTGTAATGCCAAAAAGAGTCTTACCATATGACTCAGCAACTGCTGAATTTACCATGATCTGAAATCTATATACACAAAAAAACATACATGTGACTGTTTATAGCAGCTTTATTCACATTCACCGAAAACTGGAATTAGCCAACATATCTTTCAAAAGGTAATGGATAAAAAAACTGTGGTACATCCATGCAACTGATTACAGTGATAAAAAGGAATGAATTGTCAAGACAAATAACAACATGTATGAATCTTAAAGCTCACTGTTAATTGAAAGAATCTAGTGAAAAAAAAATGCTACCTACTGTATAAGTCAATTTACATTAACTCCTGGAAAATGCGGTCAACATTTGCTAGAGGTTTGGGGACAGGAAAGGGTTGAATAGACAAAACGCAGTGTTGAGAAACTACACTCGATACTGAGGTGGTGGAGACACGCCACTACCCACTTGTCAAAATGCATGAAAGTTTCGAGCACAAAGAGTGAACCTTAATGTACGATTTTTTAAAAAATCAATTGGGGAGGGTCAAAAGAACGCAGCACAAACTGCAGACCATGACAAGGAAATCTAATTGTATGGCAAATGTATGATACAACCTTCCTGAAGGCAGTGGAGATAAACGCTGCTGACCAAAGTAACTTTGGAAATAACTCAATACAAAAGGAACTGCACCAAAGTACGCTATTCTAGATAATAAAGCTGCTTTTCGTGTGGTACAAGTTATCAATTCTGTAACTGCTGTACACGGAGTACAGATGGTGAGAGATCACTGTTGGAGCGAAAGGACACAGATAAGTAATAGGAGAAGGCTAGAACGATCCCCGTGGTGAGAGACTAGAGTTTAAGACATCAATATGAACTTGTGCACAGTTTAATATAGGTGCAGCTGGATAAACAGAGAAATAGTTAGATATGTGTACACAGGTTAGTATATACCTATAGTACAAATTTGCAAGTTCTGTCCACCAAGGGGTTTAGGATCAACAATACCCCAATAACAATGAGCGCTCCTAGCATCCAGATCTTGATAACTAATTTCATTCTCCAATGAACAGAACCAAAGCTCCTTGGAGAAATAACTGATTCTAGTGGTGAGCAGAAAATATACAAGATGAGTCTGGAATGTCTTGTCATGCCAGAAAATGAGGAAGTGCTCAAAAAACAACAAATCAATGCTGATATGTCAAAGAGACCCAGGGGCCAACTTAAAATCTCCCATGGCCAAAAATGGAAAAATTTGAGCAATAAAATCAATAATGTAGTATTGGGTTATAATTCGAAGTATAAAATAAATGTTCACAAATCAATACTAATAAAATAAATGATTAAATAAATCAATGCAGGAGAATAGAAAAATCTCCTGCACAGAATTCCAAATAACTTATTTATATTTATATTTAATATACTATATTAATACTGAATTAATATTTAATTAATAACTAGATCTATAACCGGCTTATTTTTAAATTTATATTTTTCACAGAGGTAGAATACAACTTTTTATCCCTTCAGTATGGCCTGTGCATAGTGATTCCTTCTAAAGGGAAAAGTGGAAAAAAGAATAACTTTATTGTAGAGAAACCTGACAGAAACCTGACAGACGCCACCTCAGCCAGGTCATCAAACTGCCCAGCACAGTGACGTTATGTTGATAGCGTGCATCCAGCACAGTGACGTTACGTTGATAGCATGCATCTTTGACACACTGAAGGGAACGTCACTTACCCTTCACGGTCTCTCTCTGAAAAACACCTCGGTCCTGTCTAATCAGGAGACAACATAAGGCAAACCCAAATTAAAGAAAACTCTGCAAAATACTTTACCAGCACTTATCAGATTGCCAAGGTTCTCAAAAACAAGGAAAATCTGAGAAACTGCCCACCCTCAAGGGGACATGATGACTAAAAGCAATGTGGACCTTGGGACAGAAAACAGACACTAATTAAAATTAAGGAAATTTGAATAAAATGTAGTCATTAGTTTTAAAAAAAGTCTTGCTGGAAGAAATAAATAATATAAAAAGGAAGCTCACATACCTACAGCAACAGTAAAGAGTTAAGCAAATTGCTTAACCATTAAACACTTCTGTAATTTATTACTAAAAAGGAAAACCACAATAATTTGAAGAAAAACTTTAAATGTAACTTGTCTATGTTGATATGGAGTAGAGAAAAAAAATACTCTCAGAAGAGAACAAAGGTTGTACGTGGCAAGGGGAAATTGCAAATGCACAGCAGCAGAGCCGGGGGAAGCCTGGCATGGCCTGTGCAGAGGTGACCAGGAGGAGCTCTGAGCGCGAGGGCCGTCCGAAAGATGTTTGAGGACACAGGCTACTGAAACCAGCAGAGGCCTCTACAACCTGTTTATCTGACTATGGAAGCAATAATTTCTAAATCACAGATTGCTGATCAAAAAAAAAGGTACTCCCACCCAAAATAATTCAGTAAAAGGAAAAAGACTTAGTAAATAACATTTAACCTTTAAAAGGAGAGAAAGAGAATGGTCCCCAAAGATGCCCACATCCTACTCCCTGAAACCTGTGAATGTATTATGTTACACCGGGGAATTAAGGTTTTGGATAGAATTAAAATTGCTAATCAGTTGAATTTTAAAAAGGAGATTATCCTGGATTATCTGGGTAGAGCAGATATAATCACAAGTGTCTTTAAGTGGGGACGAGAGAGGCAGGAGAGCAGGAACCAGAGATCACATATCAATCTTCTCAGGCTGCCATTAACAGAATACCACAGACTGGGTGGCTTAAACAACAGAAATTCATTTCTCTCAGTTCTGGAAAATGGAAGGTGACAAGATCGAGGTTTCGGAAGGGTCAGCATCCAGTGAGAGCTCTGCCCTTGAACTGCAGACAGCCGCTTCTTCCTGCTGTGTGCTCACACGGCCTTTCCTTGTGTATGCAAGTGAAGACAGACAGAGAGAGAAAGAGAGATGGACAGACAAACAAGGAGAAAGAAAGGGAGAAAGAGAAGATGCTCTCTGGAATCTTTTCTCATAAGGACACTAATCCTACCACATTCAGGCCCTCCCCTTATGACTTCATTTAACCCTAATAATTCAAACACAGTCACATTGCAGGTTAGGGCTTCAACGTATAGATTTGGGGGTGACGCAAACATTGATTCCACAACAGACGGCATCATGAGAAAGACTTAGATTTGATGGGTCTTTCCTGGCTTTGAAGATGCAAGGGGACCATGAGCCAAGGAATGACAGCAGCCTCTGAAAGCTGAAAAAGGCAAGAAAACAGATTCTCCCTTGAAGCCTCCAGCCCTGCTGAGACCTTGGCTTTAGCCCAAGGAGGCTCATTTCAGACTTCTGACCACTAGTACCATAGGGTAATGCACTTGTGTTGTTTTTAAGGCACTAAGTTTGTGGTAATTTTTTACAGCAGCAATAGGAATGAATATAATTATGAAAAATGGAAAAGAAAAATAAAAACATTTCATTTGCAAACAGTTGTTCAAGGATGACAAAAATGATGCCAAGACTTGCAGATACATTAGAAAAGAAGATCACTGCCCATAACACGTAATACTTGACATCACCCTCCCAAGTTCACAGCAAATGGGCTCCGCGTACTGTTTGGAATCTCAGCCCCCCTCCTGTTTTGTTCAATGTTGATTTTGGCAGATCTGACCTTCAGTAACTAGCACAAAGCCTGGTACCCAGGAGAAGCTTGGTAAGGAATGAATTCATTATATATACTAAATGGGGCTATAAAGTAACAAATCTCACTATCACATATGGCTTGTGACACTAGATACATTAGTAAAGGAAGGAAGAGAGAAGGGAGCTAAAATTAATTGGAATATAAATAGAAGTCAAATTGGGATCCAAGTGAAAATGCTAATACATTCCTAGTGAGACATTTTTAACCATTGACAAAGCTTTTGAGTTTTAGTTGGGTCTTCACAACATCTTGCAAAAATGCATGGCAAAGATACAGCTGAACACCCACCAGCTAAAGCTGGGCTATGATTGTTCTGGCAAACACATAACCCGGAGTAAATATTGTCTTGCACAAAGATGTGAGGAGGAGGGTTAGGCATTGTAATTACCATTTGCTGGGTATTTGGCATTCTTTTTAAAGGTTTAATTATTAAGATGAGACTCAGTATCACTAAAAAAGAAGTCAATATTTCTGTGAGCCGGGGAGGGAACAGCACTGATGTTTTCCCTCTGTTCAGCCATTACACGTGCCTACCCAAAGTCAACTTCACCTGCTAGTTATGTATTCAAGACAGCACAGTCCTCCTTCATTTCACTTTCTCGAACACACTATGTCCTCATATATTATTGATCACAAAGCAATATTTAAACAGAGTATCAATGTAAAATTACATAGTCATCTTGTTATATTATCTTAATTAATTTTAGGACCAGCACTCAGTCTCGGTCCTTTGCAGTACCTCTGAAGTATTCATGTGCGGTGGTGTCCACCTGCTGGCTCTGTGAGGGAAGGCTCATTAAAGGGACAATGGCCTCTGCCAGCACTTCTGTCTGGGAGAAAGCTGCTCCCCAGCTATCTCCCTGATGCTGCACAATTCAGTTTCACGCACTCCCAGATATCCAGGGTGCCTTTGAGCTGCTATCCCAGCGCTGGAGTTCAGAAAGACTGTGCAGCTGAGAGGGCCTACGAGAAGCACAGCTGTTGTCCAGACCTGCATTTCCAACAGCACTCTCCAATGGAGGAAACCAGTGCCACCAGGAAAAACGACTGTCTGTAAGGCTGGGCCCGTAAATAAGCAAGAGGAGCCTGGAGTAGCTGGTTTTACAGTGCCAGGAAGTAAAAGAAGTAGTATCTGAAGCAAACAGACAAACTCACAATGATAGAGATATATCAAAGAGATATAAGAACTAACTGAAAGAGTAATCAATGGCCAAGCTTAATAATTTGATTAACAAGATAAATGACTAGATTAGAAACCAAAGTATAAAAATATTCACATACCTATTTTGATATAAATAAATAAGTAAATAAGAAAAACTAAAATATTCAAATGCAGATTAAAATAGCCAAGGCAGATTCTGATAGCTTTCAGGATAGAATTTCTGTTAATGTTCTCCTCATCAACTGGCATCTACTGGCATAGATTTCCTTAGTCTGAGTTTCTGGCAGACCAATACTTTGAGACACTGATTAGCATAACATTCCTCTGAGGCAGTGCCCCTAAGTGCACAGATCATCTGTAATTCTCAATTCCTGGGCCCCATCAGAGATATTCTAATTCTCTAGCTCTAATTTGGGGTCTAGGAAGTTATAAATTTTTTATAAATGTGATGATCCATAGAATCTGATCCATAGGATCAGGTATATGTAATTAGATCTATTTGGCAATCAAAAAGATCTGGACAATTATATTGTTGCTCAAACTCCTTTCTTTACATTGCCAAGCCTTTATATACTTGATCTCTTCTAATCCTCACAATAATTTTGTAATGTAGGTATTATTATTATCTCCATTCTGATGAAGAAGCAAATGGTTAACTCACTTGTTTTCTTAGTCTTCTCAGCCTGCCATGACAAAATAATATAAACAGGTGACTTATCAGAAATGTATTTTCTTATAGTTCTGGAGACTAGAAGCCTGGCATCAGGGTGCCAGCAGGGTTGGGTTTTTGTGAGAGCACTCTTCCTGGCTTGCACTAAGCCTCCTTCCTGCTGGGTGCTTATATTGCCTTTCCTAAATGTCTTCAGGGAAAGAAAGAAAGATCTCCATCTCTTCCTCTTCTTAAAAGGTCATCAATTCTATAGATTAGGACCCCATTTTTTACAATTCAACTTTCTTTTATTTTTCCATCACCCATTTATCCCCCCATACCACCTTCTATCTCCATTCTTATAACCTCACTTAACCTTAATTAGCTCCTAAAAGTCCTATCTCCAAATAAATTTCTTTGAAAGTTACAGCTTTGGCATATGAAGTTGTAAGCAGCATGTATATAGTCAACTCTTTCAAGATATTTTGATGAAATGAGAAGAAAAAAGAAGTAATAACTGGAGTGTGAAATGGGATCAAAAGGTTTTTAAAAATGGGAGAAACAGTTATTTTTCCATATTGACTGCAATGATCAAATAGGGAGGGGACACCTATGATCCAGGAGAGAAAGAACCTCTAGAGCCATGTCCCTGTGTGAATGGGGCTGGGACCTACTGCATAAGCATAGGGCTGGCTAAGCAGGACCATGGACAGCTCCTCCTTGGAAAAGAGAGGGGAGTCCGCTGTGGGACTGTGCTGGTGTGCAGACCCAAGAGGTGGGTGGGGAGGAGCCTGGGGAAGAGATTCCTTCTCTTCTGATTACTTCTAGTGCTCAGTGAAAGTGGAAGAAAGACCATCAGCTGACAATTCAGAGTGAGGTTGAAAGAGGAAGATTGGAGGTTATAGGTTTAAAAGAAGGAGAAGGAAATCGTGGTTTAGGAGAATGAAGTAAATGAGGTCTCTAAGGAAATGAAGTATGATTACAGAGCAGGATGTAGGGCCCACCTGAAGTAAGTCAACATTAATTCCTTCATTCACTTATCCACATAATTACTCTTTCAGTCAATGTTTACATAAACATAAGAATCATACTAGTAAATGTAGGAAATGAAACTATGAAATCCTTTGCCCGTCATCTGTTATTTCTCTCCACCCTAATTGAAAGAGTTCCCTAAGATTCTCTCCTCAGCCTCCTTTCTTTCCCTTCTAAATTCTCTTCCTTGGGGCATCACCCAATCCCACACTTTCAAGTCTATTTTAGAGTTAGGGCAAGGTACATCCAAACACATCCTCTCACTGACACCTCTCACCAAAACCATACAACAACTATGCAACAGAATTATAATAAGAAAAACATGTGTCACTTTAAATTTTAAATTTTCTAGAGGTCACATTGATCAAAGTAAAAAGATAACATTAATTTAATAATATATTTTATTTAACCCAACGTACCCAAAACATTATCATTTCAAAGAACAGTGTAAAAATTGAGATACTTTACATTTCTTTTGTGCTTGCTAAGTATTTAAAATTCTATGTACATTTTAAATTTATAACACCTCTCAATTCAAATTAGCCACATTCCCGGCGCTCAAAAGTCACATGTGGTCTTATTAAACAGTGCAGCTCTAGGTTCCATTTTTCAGCTGCACTCAGGACACCCTCAACCTCAATATCTGCAACTTAAAATTTTCAAAACCAAATTAATGATACCCACTTGTATCTGTTCCCTTTATTGTCTTAATTTCTATTTTACTTACCTTTGTTCCTTATTTGAGAAAAAGTTTAGAAAGCTTTTCCTTGGAGTCCCTTTCTTTCCACTTCTGTCATCACACTGGTTCCCACCATAATTAACTCCTACTTGGACAATTGCAATTAACCTCCTAAATGGTCTCTCCATCGGTAATCTAGTCCCCACCCTATACTCTGTTGCCAGGTTTGATGCCACTCCCCTACTCATCAGCCCACACTGGCTTTCCTCTGACAATAGAATAAAGCCAAAACTCCAAATTGTAACATGGAAATCCCTAATTTGGATCATACCAACCTACCTTTTTCTTTCACTGTTGTCCCTCTTTGACCATAAAGCCCAGAAAAATAAAGGTGTCTTCCATCCCTGAAATGACTTTCTTTCCTACCTTCCTACTTTCACTTGAATAGCTTAATGCAGTGCTTTTCCATTTTAGCATGGATCAGAATCATCTAGAAGACTTGTTAAAACACAGATCACTCCCAGATTTCTGATTCAGTAAGTCTTGGGTAGAGGCGAAGATTTTACATTTCTATCAAAATTTCCAGGTGCTGCTGAGGCGGCTGATCCTGGGGTCATACTGGTTTAACCTCTCAGGAATGCTCTTCGACTCATCTACATGCATGCTAATACTACTATCACTTCATTCCCAAGGGCTGTTTCTTATGTGAAGTCTTCCCTAGTTACTAAACCAAAAATAATCTCTCCTCTGGGCTTTTGTACCTAGTTGTACTCCTCTTGGACCATCGCCTACCTTGCATTGGAGCTAATTTATCAGTGAATATTCCTGAAGAATAACAATAGTGATTTGCATCCTCCACAGTGCATGTCAAAGATATTTAATAAGTATTTTTCAATTGAATTAAAGATGCAGAGTCTAACCTTAATAAATTTAAAACATTTCAGAACTAGAGAAAAGAGAATCTTTCATTAAAGAAGAAAAATAAAGCCATGGGTAAGTTTTGGTCAAATGGCCAGGTAAGTAAACTTTGCGCTTGCCTCCTCGCATGACTATATCAAAATTACAACTCAACTACAGGGCAACCATCATTGAGAACTGCCCGAAGTCTCGCTGAACAGGAGTCCTATAACTAAGAATATACAGAAGAATCCATGTCATGACTGGTAGGAGGGGGAAGAGAGTGTGGCTGGTCCCATATTCATGTGTATAGGCAAAAAATCAGGAGGGATATCTCAATTGGAGAGGTCCCCCCTAAGAAGCAAGGGGTCCCAGCTCTACACCAGGCCCCCTAGTCCAGAATTCTAGTGCCAGGAAGAGAAGTCATCATAACTTCTGGCTGTGAAAACCAGCAGAAATTGTGGCTGAGGCAGACAGAGGGCTGCTGAAGCCACAAATGTTCTTCTTAATGGCTGGTACACAGACTTATTCACTGACAGACTCACTCATTCCAAGACAGAGAGGAAGTTCAAAAGGCTCCAGAGACATACAGGGAGGAAGTGAATTGCCTGGCTTCAGGGCAAGGGAAGGAGGAACAGCTTCCCCCAGACTGAAGTGCTGGCAGAAGCCATTGCTCCTTTGCTGAGCCGTCCACTTACAGACACATACAGGCACCATATCTGAGTCTCCATCAATCTGGCTAACACTATTTGCCCATTCTAGTAATTTTCTGAGATTTTGGGGGCTTACGCAAGCTGCTTGCAGTGACTTTTCCTTACAAATGGCCTGTATTTGCTCATGTTACAAACTTTCCTGAAATCTCTCATAGGTTCATGAACCTGAAATAAGCAGTACCTAGCCTCGGCATGCCCTATAACTTTTGCTAAGTAGTGGCAAGCCTGGCACTAGCAACAGCCACCCTCAGTTTTCAGCTTAGCCTTTTCCAGTCACCACCAAGCCCGGCAACCAAAGTGAACCTGCAGATCACTCCGTAGCCTATATCAGATGGCCGCAGCCAAGATACAAGCAGTGGTTGACCTAGGGCTGCACCTCCGAAAAGGCCATAGAACGAACATATTCAGCAGCCAGATTCAGACCACACTAGAGCACCACCTGATCAGCTTCAAACAACAAACTTAAATGGTGAACTTGGCAGGCACCAGAGCCTGGCTAAACTGAATCCTGCTCTGTAAAGTCAGCCCTTGCACGAAAGCTCCTCCACTGTAGTCATTCCAGTACGCACAAGAAATCAGCTCCTACCATCGATGTGCCAACAGTAACCAGGGCTCAACTACAATAGGAGAACACATATAACCCAGGCAAAGGATGTACCTGGAATACCTGGCTCAGGTAACCAGGAAAACTGTACCACCACGTCCCACAAAACAACTACTACATAAGGCTACTCTACCAGACCAGGAGACGTAACAGCTCTACCTGATACAAAGAAATAGAAACAAATACATGGAGGCTGCCAAAATGAAGAGACAAAGAAACATGTCCCAGATGAAAGAATAGAACAAAACTACAGAAAATGAATGAACAAAACATAGAAAAGCAATCTACCAGATGCAAAGTTCAAAACAATGTTTATGAGGATGCTCAGTAATCTCAATGAGAACTCCAACAAAGAGATAGTTAACATAAAATGAAGATAGAAAACATAATAAAGAACCACACAGATGAAGAATACAATAACTGAAATGAAAAATACAGTAGAGGGACTAAACAGATGAGAGAAAGCAGAGGATTAAATAAGCAAGTTGGAAAACAAGATAGAGAACACACCCAATCAGAAAAGCCAAAAAGAAAAGAAAAAAAAGGAAGAAAGACTCCAATAAAATGAAGATTGCTTAAGGGACCTCTGAGATACATAAAAGATAACAACATGTTCATCATGGGGATACCAGAAAAAAAAGAGAGAGACAGCAAGGAATCAAGAACCTATTTGAAAAAATAATGACTGAAAAATTCCCTAACCTGATAAAAGAAATAGACATACAAGCCCAGGAAGCACAGAGAGTCATAAAGAAGATGAGCCCAAAGAGATTCACACGAAAATGCATCATAATTAAAATGGTAAAGGATAAAGACAAAAAGAGAAGCTTAAAAGCAGCAAAAGATAGTTACCTCAAAGGAGTTCCCATGAGACTGTCAACTGATTTCTTATTAGAAACTTTGCAGGCCAGAAAATATTCGCATGAAATATTCAAAGTGATGAAAAGTAAGGTCCTACAACCAAGATTACTCTACCCAGCAAAGCTGGCATTTAGAATAGAAAAATGGATAAAGAACTTTCCAGAGAAGAAAAAGCTAAAAGAGTTCATTACCAACAAACTAGTGTTATAGGAAATGTAAAGAAACTTTAAACTTTAAGAAGAAGAAAAGATCAAAAATATGAATAGAAAAATAGCAATAACTACATATCTATCAATACTTACTTTAACTGTAAATGGATTAAATGCTCCAGTCAAAAGACACAGGGTGGATGAATAGACAAGAAAACAAGACCTTTACATATGTTGTCTATAAGAGACCCACTTCAAATTCAAAGACACACACAGACTAAGAGTAAACAAGTAGAAAATGTTATCTCACAAAAATGAAAATTAAAAAAAAAAAAACAAAAAAAAAAACACCTTGGTAGATCCAAGATGGCAGATGAGTAAATGGAAGCTGCACGAACCTCCTCCCAGGACCAAGCTGGAATTACAACTAAATTGTAGAAAAATCATCCTGAATAACAACTGAACACTAGTTGGAGAGAAGCCTTATAACCAAGGACAGGCAGGAGAAACCACTTCACTACAACAAGACTGTATGTAGGGAGTATGGTGGAGTTGCAAGAGGACTGGCTGGGCTACTACAAGTGGCAGCAGAAGTTCCAGAGGGATATTTCAGCAGTCAGGGGGTTCCTCTGAGAAGTGTAGACTCTAAACTCCGAGCTGGTCTCCTCAGCCTACAGTGCCAGAGGCAGGAAAGGAACCCAGGCAATGTCCAGCTGTGAAAAGCAGCAGGGTTCTGTCTGCCAGGGAGCCTCAAGATAAAAAGAGCCTTTTAAAGAGTCAACACAAAAATTCCATTTGTAGCCACTTACCCAGAACTCCAGCAGAGGGAGGGCAGAGTGGACTATAGCCACATGATGGGAGCCTGGGCCTGGGGGCTCTGGAGAGAGAACTGAAGGCACAGCCACCAGAATCCCTGCGCTGAGTCATTCCCCATACTGCAAAAGCCCTCTTTCCCAGGCAGAGCACTTCCCTCCAAGTGGATCAGGCTGAGGAGAAGCAATAGCCCCATCCACAGGAATTACCCTACCCCACCCTAAATTAGTCTTTCTCAGCTCCGAGTTTACGCTGAGCTGCAGAGGAGTACAGCTGTAGGTTATCTCAGTGATTAACAACTAAGGCGGATCTCTGGGAGCTCGGAGACTTTACTTGACCCTCCCCTGGGCTCAATGCTGGAAAAAGCTAGCCTTGGTGAGCAACTGGGTTCTTTCTGCATGCAAACAGGCGCAGCAGAGGGAGCCACTAGCTGTGTATTGCTGACAGCTCCAGAGAGGTTGCCCAGGAGCAGTCAGAGGCAGCGTCTGACGTAAGGCTGCACCAGTGTCTTTGCAGATCTACCTAATACATAGAAACCAACACAAAGAGGCGGCCAAAATGGGGAGACAAAGAAACAGGCACCAAATGAAAGAACAAGAGAATTTCCCCAAAGAAGAGCTAAATGAAATGGAGGTAAGCAATTTATCAGATGTACAGTTCAACGTAATGGCTGTAAGGATGTTCAATGGCATGAAAAAAGACATAAGAAGAATAAAAAAGGACCAGTCAGAAATAAAGAATGAAATACCTGAAATAAATAATACACTGGAAGGAATAAAGCTTAGGTCAGATGAAGCACAGGATCAAATCAGCAATATGTGGACAAGGTAGAAAAAAACACCTAAGCAGAGCAGCAAAAAGAATTAAAAAGAATGAGAATAGTTTAAGGGACTCTTGGGGCAACATGAACTGTAACAAATTTCTCTAGCTTTTTAAATTTGTTTCTATGAATTATAAAATCTTCTTTTCAAAAGTAAATTCCTCTCAGGTTTTCTTTTTTAATTTTCTGAATTCAAATAATTAATGTAAGGTTGGGCTAATATACAGAATGTTACAGCTATGGACTTTACTAGTTTGTGTAATTACTTAAGAAATATCATATCTTAAAATATTTTCAGCTAGTACATCCTTTTAATTTGTACTCCATAAATTTGCTGTTACTCTGGTATCTCCAAGAAATGCCTGTAAATTAAAAAATCAAATACTGAAAGTAACATTGCCACATTTTTTTTTTAGCAATCCATTCTGAAGGATCTGAGTAGATGAGTTAAAACATGGACTTGGAGCTCACGTGATTAGAACTTACAGGGAAACCAGTGCTATTTTTTTTAGCTTTTCATCCATGTTTGTTATCCTATTAATCCTGTCTGGAGTAGCTTTGGGGGTCAGTTCTTTTATAGAGCATTATCTTTCTTTATACAACTAACTTTGGAGCTAAGACCAGTGAATAAATTCATAATGCCCAGCCCCATGATGTAGATGAACCTAGAAACATTTCAGTTAATTCATTTGGGGGTGATTTCTCTATGCAAGGATTTGGACATTGAAGCAAATTTATATAACAATGCTCAGTCACCACCTTAACCAGTGATGACATTTCAAAGCGCTTAGATCAGGGAGAAGTTGCCAAGTTCCACATTGCTGTGTAAATCTTTTTATGAGGAACACCCTTCAAACATCACATACTATCTACTATGAGATCCATGCATTCTTTCATTCTGCCCTGTTGGAGAGAGTCTTCTTGGTTGGTTGGGTCTATGGTATTTAGGGAATATGTAAGCTTTGCTTCCCTTCCTTTGGAAAAGTTCTTTCCAACTACATTGTTGATGTAGAGATCTTAATGATAAGCAAATGCTTCATAAATGCACGGTGCCTATACTCCACGGCAAAAGCAAAATAAACTTGCTATGAACAGGGAGATCATTATTCAATGGATCATGAAACTTTACCTAATTATTCATAAAAGAGAAATAATGCCTTTTCTAGAAGAATAGACAAGGGAGAACTACAATTTGTAGCAAAATTCTGTGAATTCCCACAACTACACGGGATGACATCTTTGCTTCTACCAGTGCCTAGATAAGCTTTATAAAGCCCCTGAGTGATGCTACAGGCAGAGGTGGCCGCTGCATTTATAGGCAACCATTTCCCACTTAGTTACCCAGGTAAAGGAGTGAAGATATTGGGTTTGTAAAGTAGTTAGCAGAAAAAAAAGTGCAGTGAGTGACCCATTGTTAAAGGAGATACCTTAATTCTGGTCATTGCAATAAGCTGTCTTCTCTCGGCACCATCATTTATGCCCTACGAAACGAGCATTTTCATTCACATACAAACATGTTCTAATACAATTCACCTACACGCCCCGCCTCCACTAAACTCCCTGTCTTCACACCCAATTCCACAACATCATGTCTGTGCTTTCCTTCAGAGAAACATTCATCAGGTGAGAGGTAGTACCCGGGTCCTCTTTGCGTCTCTGCTTTATTAGTCCCATGGTTTAAATATCACTATATCCTGTTGATTCTGCATTCTCATCCCCAGGCCACACGTTTCCTCTGCACTTTAGACTCCTATACACAACTCTATCACTACATGGGTGTTTGCTGTCTACCTACAACTTAGTATGTTCAAAACAGAATTTCCTACCCTCTCCACACTGAAATCTAAGCCCTCCTAATTCTTCTATGAAAGAAAATGATACTCCTGACTCACCCAGTTATTAAAGCCCAAAACTTGGTAATTAACTCTTTCTCAGCCCCCATGGCTTAAGAAGAGGTTGGATCTATTATATACTTGGTGGTAACAGAACTTCGTATCTTGGAGGATTGGATGTGGGGGTCACTTTGCAACTACTATTGGCTACTACAACCCATTTCCCACAGAGCACTAGGAGTCACAGATTCAACATTTAAATCAGGTCATTCTTCTACTCAGAATGTTTTAATTCATCCCTATTTCTCCTATACAGTAACCTAAGTTCCTAATCGTGGCCCATAAGTATTTGCATGATTTAACTCTGAACTTCACCTCTTACATGTCTTCTTCTCACTAAGGATGTTTAAGCCACACTGGCTTCTTTGTGTTCCCTGAACATGCCATACACTACTCACCCAAGGCCTCTCTCGGGTCCTGTGCCTTGGGTGTGCATCCCTGTTTGCATGGCAGGTAGTCTGATATCCCTCCTTCGAAAGAGCCCTTCCCTGACCACCACATCACAGCAAAAATAGCCTCCCCCATGGCGGCTCACTTGGTTTTCATCATGGCACACATACCTCTTCCAACACACTTAAACCCCCATTCTTGTGATTTAAAGTCTTCTTGTTGGTTTGTTTGCTTCCTTCTCTCTCTGATTCAGCATAGCACCTGCCACATAGTGAATGTCAAATTAAAATTAACTAAATAGGTGAATAAAAGCTGGGCTTGTCCCAACCAAATTTAATCGAGTGAAACCAGCTCCACCCCATAAGCTCTTTATCAAAGCAACTCACACTCAGTAAATTAACTCATACTAAAGATTGGTTGACCAAGATAAGTCATACTTTCCCCAAGCTACTGGCATTTTAATGATGGAAAAGGAGGACGGAAACAGATTTTTGTTTTAGTGTTTGTGCAATTAACACTTAGGAGTTGAAGCCTTGGTTTATCCCGGTGTGAAAGGTATCACAGATTATCCTCAATAGTATGCTGTTTATTTATAAAGGATATTCCACTCATGTACATATAGTATTTTAGGAGATCATAGGTACTTTGAGAGTCTGATGCAAATTTAGATGGAAATATCTGGACAAAGTTCACATACACAAAAAATTCACATATGGTGTGAGTGATACACGGACCCCCTGAAGTCTATCCATTATGCATGCTGAAGACTGTGGGTTCTAAATAATAAATCCTCTATTTACTACGTGAATAACAAGATTACATTTTCACCCATTGTAAATCTTGGGTCACTGTTGGTTTTGCTTATAATGCTTCCTTAAGTAATTTGAACTTCCCCATTGCCCTTTCAAATTGAAAAGAAAAAAATAGGTAAATTGGAGGAAACCGTGAAAAAAGGAATACTACCATTTCCTGCACATGAGTATGTGAACAGCACCATGCAATACACATTCCAGGGATTACCACATTTAATTCTCAAAACAACCCTGTGAGGTCAATAAGCTCCATTTTTGCAGAAAACTGAAGAAAAACTGAGGTCAAATAAGTTCCATGTAAAAAATCCATGATAGTGCCTAGATTCATATCCAGATTATAAATTCATATTCTCTATGTTGTATTATTTATTCATATTTTTAAACGGCTGATTCATTATTTCATTCTTTTAACTAGCGACCTAGACATTCCCTTTAACTCTCTAACTTCATCTTCTGTTATGCTCACCTTTGATCACTCCATTTAAGCCATACAGGCTTCCTCGCTATTCCTTAAACTAAGCTCCTTAAACAAAAATCAGCTATGAGAGCAATGAATAGAAATATAATTACTTCTATGTATAAATAAGAATCTCTGCCTTTTTAGGAAACATTATTTGGCAACAACGTTATTTAAAAGATGATTAGTTCAACTACCATCTTTGCAATACAGATGTGTTTGTGAAATTAAAATATATTATCAATAATTAAAGTATATTATAAATTACATTATCAATGATTACAAGTTAAAATAACCACAATAATAAGAGCATAAAAATAACCTGATTAAAAAGTGCTAATTTTTACCCAGTTTGTAGTACTAACTCCAATTCTTGTAATTTTTTAAAATATTGCTTATTCTGTTGTTATTGTTTGTGCAATGACAGTCATCCCAATTTTCCCCCTTTCACCCTCCTCTACCCAGACCCCTGTCCCTGAGACAACCCCACACCACTGTCCATGTCCATGGGTCAGGCATAAACGTTCTTTCCCTAATCCCTTCACCTTCTTTCCTCCGATGCCTACCTCCCTTCTTACAGCTGTCAGTCTATACCCATGTTTCTATGCCTCTGGTTCTCTGTTGCTTGTTAGTTTACACAATGGAATACTGTGCAATTCTTTTAAACTACAATAGATTATTTATTGAAATTACAAGCATTCTCAGTTCAAATGTTCTATTCTACAGAACACATGTATTGGCCAAAACATGTATCTTAAGTTGGGAACACTAGGAAAATACTGTTCTTTTTTAAATATATCTGTGCAGTTTGGCTTTTTAAAATGTATATTTTTATATATTGATATCCCCTTGATTTTCTAAAAATAAAATCACTTTTAGTCCTCATGACTTGTGAATATTAGTACTTACCATATTTTTTGGACTATAAGATGCACTTCCCCCCAAATTTGGGAGGAAAATGAGGGTGCATCTTATAGTCTGAATGTAGCTTTCCTGGCTGTTTACATTTACATTGGTGAAATATTATGTTATTAAATATTTTACCACTTTTTTGCTTCAAAAGTTTTTTCCTATTTTTCTCCTCTAAAACCTAGGTGTGTCTTATGGTCTGGTGCATTCTACAGTCTGAAAAATACTGTAAGTGAAAAGACAGAAATAATACAGAATCCATTTGATGTAGTGAATATGTTATTAAGATGGTTACGCGGTTTGTTACTGCAGCAATGATTATACGTCTTCTATTACTGAATCTTCCTCTGTGGCTCTCAGCCATGTTCAGACATGTCTTTCTTATCCATACCAGCCAGTTCTCCTCCTGCCGTTTGATCTCAGCAGTTCATAAGGATCCCATGCAGGCTGGGACTTTATTAATCTGAAATACTTCTAACATGAAAAAATACATAGAGGTTATATGAAATACTCACATACCCACCACCAAGAATTTATAATCTCCTACCTTCCTCCCCAGCATAACCACAATATTGAAGGCTACATAATATATAGCCTTCCCATCCATATTTTCATTTTCCCTCATTTGTATCTATTCATAAAGAGTATGAGTACAGATGCTTCTCAACTTATGATGAGGTTACATTCTGAAAACTCATTATAAATTGAAAATATCATAAATCAAAAATGCATTTACTATATCTAACCCACAAAATATCATACCTAAGTGTCATCTACTTTTAAGGTTACCAAGAACACAGGAGAGTATCTGTCATTTCTCCTGATGATTGGGTGGCTGACTCAAAGCTGGAGATCACTGCTGCTGCTCGGTATCATGAGAGAATATTATACCACATATCACTTGCCGGGAAAATATCAAATTCAAAAAATTTCCAATTTGGTTTCTACTGAAGGTATATCACTTTTGTGCCATTGTAAAGTCAAAAAGTCATAAGTTGAACGATTATAAATCAGGGACTGCCTGTATCATGTCCTACTGTTCTTTTGTCTATCACCACCATGATTTCAAGATTTATCCAATGTTTATACATGGAAATCTAGTTCATTTACCCTGCATTCTATAACATACTGCAGTTTATTTATCCTTTTCCCTATAAAGAGTCATTTATATTGTTTCCAATTTTTCACTAATAATATCAATGAAGAAATATATATCCATGGGCACACAGATGAGAATTTGCCCATAGTGTATGCCTAGGAGTAAATTACTGACATGGATTGCAAAGTTTCGACACTACAGATATTGCTAAATTGCCCTCTGTGGAGGAAAGACTGTTCCATGACATGACCACTAAGACACCTGCCAGCTAGATCCTGGCCAGAATAGAGATTGCTCCCATACATTCCTAAGAGACTGTTTGATCTACCCTTCCACCACGTCCCACAGAATTCTGATTTGTGCTGGTTCCTGGAATAGGCCATTGCCCTGGAAAAGCATATAAGGTGTTTTCTCCTATCTGGGGCAGGTCACACCCCTGTACCCCTATCCATCCTACCTATCATGTGCACCTCCTCTGTAAGTTCCTTTAATAAACTCAATGTAATGATGAGGTTGTCGGACTATTTCCGTGGTCTTTTGGCCCAGGAAATTTGTAATACCATCCCACTCATTGGAATTTCCATATGATCAGTTTCTAAGATCTCTATTCTGTTTTTGCAATTAAGATACAAAAGTAAATAAATAACTAGGTTTCTGATAGGCAGCTGATAGCTTTTATTGCACCTTGAATTTCTACAAAGGTAATGACATTTTTGTTTCTGTAGTATAAAAAGATTCTTAAATAATTGTTATATCCAACAAAATTATTGCTTCTAAAATCTGTCAGTAAATGCTCTTGAATATTCTTACATATACCCTTATATTATGCAAACAATAAGTCCGTTACTTATTTTCTAATCTCTATGTGCTTTTTAAGAAAATTCTAGGGTTCCTGCCAAGATGGAAATGTAGGTAGAAACACTTCGCTCCCTCACACAACCAAAAGAAAAATAACCAATTTAAAAACAATAAACAACCAGAACTGCCAGAATAGCAATCTGCATGGAACCCTGACAACCAGAGAGTTAAAGAAACATTCATCCAGACCCATAGGAGGGGTACAGACAGGGATACAGGCAGCTGGGTGGGCAGTCAGGCAGAGAGGTCCCGCAGCAAGGTGGCAGACCACACGGGTAAGGAGGGGCTGGCTCACCAGAAAGTAAAGACTCAATACCTCTAGCTGTAAATACTGTGGGGTAGCAAAGGTGGGAGAAACTCTCAGTCTCACAGGAGAGTTTTTCGGAAAGTGGGGCTAACGCAGAACGAGCAAGGGGCATTGTTCCCTCTCTGATCCCTCCCCCAGAGACAGCACCACAATGCAGCCAAGAGGGTTTCCCCACCCTGGCGAATGCCTAAGGCTCCACCTCCTAACAACTTAACAGGTGCACCGAGACAAAGAAATATGGCCCAAATGAAAGAACAGATCAAAACTCCAGAAAAAGAGCTAAGCAACACGGAGATAGACAATCTATCTGATGCAGAGTTCAAAACACTGGTAATCAGGATGCTCACAGAATTAATTGAGCTCACTCCCTAAATGAAGGAAAAAATGAAGGCTACATAAAGTGAAATAAAGCAAAACATACAGGGAACCAACAGTGAAGGAAGGGAAACCAGGGCTCAAATCAATGATTTGGATCAAAAGGAAGAAATAAACATTCAACTGCAACAGAATGAAGAAACAATAATTCCAAAAAATGAGGAGAGGCTTAGGAACCTCCAGGACAACTTCAAGCTCTCCAAAATCTGAATGATAGGGGTTTCAGAAGGAGAAGAGGAAGAGCAAGAAATTGAAAACATATCTGAACAAAAATGAAGGAAAACTTCCGCAATTTGGCAAAGGAAATAAACTTCTAGGAAGTCCAGGAAGCCCAGCGAGTCCCTAAGAAATTGGACCCAAGGAGGAGCACACCAAGACACATCATAATTAAGTTATGCAAGATTAAAGAGGAGAGAATCTTAAAAGTAGCCAGAGGAAAGGAGAGAATTACCTACAAATGGGTTCCCATAATACTATCAGCTGATTTCTCAAAAGAAACCTTACAGGCAAGAGGAGGCTAGAAAGCAGTATTCAAAATCATGAAAGTCAAGAACATACATCCAAGATAACTCTATCCAGGAAAGCTATCGTTTAGAATGGAAGGGCAGATAAAGTGCTTCCCAGATAAGGTCAAGTTAAAGGAGTTCATCATCACCAAGCCCTTATAATATGAAACGTTAGAGACTTATCTAAGAAATAGAAGATCAGAAAGTATAAACAATAAACTGACAACAAACTCATGACTATCAACAACTGAACCTAAAAAACAAAAATTAAGCAAACAAGTAGAACAGGAGCAGAATCACAGAAATGGAGATCACATGGAGGGTTATCACTGGGGAGGTAGAGGGGAAGAATGGGAAGGGAAAGGTACAGGGAATAAGAAACATAATTGGTAGGCATAAAATATACAGGGGTAGATTAAGAATAGTATAGGAAAAGGAGAAGCCAAAGAACTTATATGAACAACCCATGGATATGATCTAAGGGTGGGGGGTGCAGGGTGGAGAGGGGAGAAAGGGGAGAAAAAAAATGGGACAACTGTAATAGCGTAATCAATAAAATATACTTAAAAATTCTAATGCCTATCTGCACCTCTTGTCTTACTGCATACGCTAGGGCCTAGCTACCACCAATAATAACTGACAGCATGCATCCTTGAGGAAGAGGGTAGCACTTTTACTCTCAAGTCAATGTTTTAAATTGTTATTACTATATTTAGATTTTCTTTCTCCCTGTGTTATTAGAAATTTATATTTTCTTAAAAATTTCACAGTTAATTTAAGGGAACACGTTATTCAAGTGACTTTGGCATTACATATTCAGAATATCCTCTCAGGATTTAAAAATCTTCACTAAATCTGAAAGATAGCCTTTTTTCTCCCTTATAATGCCTGTATGTGTTTATGTGTATCCTTTTTTTAAGTGGTCAATTTTGCCAGGGGATTTTCTATTTTGAACTCCTTTTCAAAAAGGCATCCTTTATATTTTTGTTAGTAAGTTCTCTGTCGTTTGTGTTTGCTATTTTATTACTTTATGCTCTTTTTCATAGGGTCTCCCTCCTCCCACTTCTTCGTAGGTCCTCCGCTATTCCTTTTCTACCTGCTCGCACTGACCCTTCATGCATTTTCAAATGCCTTATATTCTAATATATATATTTATAATTAGAAAATTCCCATTAAATGATTACTGTGTCCAAATGAGTTATTATATGTACTACAGTCACTATTATTCAATTATAAATATTGTATTATATCTATATTACTTTCTTCATTAACTCATAAATTATTGAGAAGACTATTTTTCAATTTCCAGCTATAAGTAAGAGTTTGGGCTACTTTTTATAGTTGGAGCCTAATTTTATTGAATGTATTTCATGGGGTTTTGTTCTATTGTTTGTTTGGGTTTTTTTTGCAGCTATGTATAATGATAACATCAAGTCATATTGGTCAAATATTTACCATGTCTTAGGTACTATCCTAAACAGTTTACATGTTTTAACTTGTTAGAACTCACAGGAAGTCCTAGGTAATACCATTACTTATAGTTTTTACGAATAAGGAATCTAAGCCATAGCAAAATAAAATAACCAGGTAGTAGAGTGAGTACATGGTGGTGCTAATATTCAGACTTAGTCAGTGAAACTCCAAAGTCCGCACTTACAACCCTCACAATAGACTGCCTTGAATTCAATGCACTCAAACAGAATAGATGTTGACATTTTTTGAGTGTAGTCATATACACATTTGTCAGATCAACCTTGTTAATTAAGTTATTCAAATCCTCTATAATCTTTCTAAATATTTTGCTTCAATTAATTTACATATTTCTGGGATGTGTTAATATGTCTCATTTGGATTTTAGTTTTATTAATATCATTTTATTGTTTTTTCTTTTAATAAATTCTTATATTTAGAAAATGTTTTATTAATTCATTTCTCTTTATCTCTGCTAACAATTTACAATAAATTTGATTTTTTTCTGACATTAATTTACTATGCCACCTTTATTCTTTTTGTTCAAAATTTCCTGGTGTGTCACTTTTTATTTGTAATCATATGATATATATATATATATATGAATACCTATGTATACATATATATATACACACATATATGTATGTGTAATATATTGCTTTTTATTTTTTTTATTATTTTTCTTTTTATTGTTGTTCAAATACAGTTGTCTCCATTTTCCCTGCACCATTCCCCCCGTCCCACTCACCCCCACCTCCCATCCTCATTCCTACCCTTCTTTGGCTTTGTCCATGTGTCTTTTATACATGTTCTTTGATGACTCTACCCCTGTTTTCCCCCATTATCCCTCTCCCTCCCTCTCTGGTTACTGTCAGTTTGTTCTTTATTTCCATGTCTTTGATTATATTTTGCTTGCTTATTTGTTTTGTTGGTTAGGTTATACTTATAGGTGAGATCATATGGTATTTGTCTTTCACTACCTGGCATAACGTGGCACTTCACTTAGAATAACGCTCTCCAGTTCCAACCATGCTGTTGTAAAGGGTAGGAGCTCGTTCTTTCCTTCTGCTGTGTAGTATTCCATTGTGTAAATGTACCACAGTTTTCTCTTTTTAGTAGGATTTTACATTTTACCCAATCTGAGATTTTCTGTTTTAATGGTTGAGTTTTACTGTAATAACTGATATTTTAACTATTTCTTCCCGTTTATTTTGTATTATATATCAATCACCCTTTTGGTTGTTTTGGGGTTTTTTCTTCTCTTCTCCCTCATCAGATTGATCAGCTTCAGTACAGCATATTTTTTTTTGTTTCTAGTGATTTCTAAAGAGTCTATATTTACTCTTTTAATGTTAATCTTAAATTTTTAACATGAACAAGTACATAACAAATGGAGATAAGCAACCTTTCAGATGAAAAGTTCAAAACACGGGTTCTCAAGATGCTAGAAGAAATCACTGGACACTGCAACAGCATAAAAAAGACCCAGGCAGAAATGAAGGTTGCATTAAGTGAAATAAAGAAAAATCTACAGAGAACCAACAATGGAGGGGATGAAGCCAAGAATGAAATCGATGATTTGGAACATAAGGAAGAAAAAATATTCAATCAGAACAACAATAAGAAAAAAGAATTCAAAAAAAAAATGAGGATAGAGTAAGGAGCCTCTGGAACATCTCCTAATGTGCCAATATACAAATCATTGGGGTGTCAGAAGGAGAAGAGGAAGAGCAAGAAATTGAAAACTTATTTGAAAAAATAATGAAAGGAAACTTCCCTAATCTGGTGAAGGAAATAGACATGCAAGTCCAAGAAGCACAGAGAATCCCAAACAAGTTAGACCCAAAGAGGACCACACCAAGACACATCATAATTAAAATGCAGAAGATTAAAGATAAAGAGAGAGTCTTAAAAGCAGCAATGAAAAAGCAGGAAGTTACCTACAAAGGAGTTCCCATAATACTGTGAGCTTATTTCTCACAAAAAAACTTTGCAGGCTGGAAAGGACTGGCAAGAAGCATTCAAAGTGATGAAAAGCAAGAACCTACAACCTAGATTACTCTATCCAGCAAAGCTATCATTTAGAATGGAAGGACAGATAAAGTGCTTCCCAGACAAGATAAAACTAAAGGTGTTCATCATCACCAAGCCTTTATTATATGAAATGTTAAAGGGAACTATATAAGAAAAAGATCAAAATTATGAACATTAAAATAGGAACAAATGCACAAATATCAACAACTGAATCTAAAAAACAAACTAAGTAAACAACCAGGGCAGGAACAGAATTATAAAGATCATTTGAAGGGCTATCAGCTGGGTGCGGGAAGGGGGCGAATGGGGAAAAAAGGTACAGAGATTAAGAAGTACAAATTGGTAGGTACAAAGTAGACAGGAGCATGTTGAGAGCACTATAGGAAATGGAGCAGCCCAAGAGCTTATGTGCATGACCCATGGACATGAACTAAGGGAGGGGAATGCTGGAGAGAACGGGGGTACTGGTTGAATGGGGACAAAGAGAGAAAAATTGGGAAAACTGTGATAGCATGATCAATAAAATATATTTAAAAATAAATTGAGTACCTAAATAAACATAAATCAATGTTTAAAAAAAACCAGTGTGTTAGATCATTCATGTTTTTTTTTCTGAACAGGGCAAGGAGTATCGGAAGGCTTAATTCCAGCCCCTCAAACATATCATTGTTGTCTAGCACTTCATTTCTACCTTTTTTAAAACCATCGTAGATACTTTTCTTTTTGCTCTGCAACTTTTTGTTTTTAATTCAAGGTCATCCCTCCAGCATTAACACCAACATCTAATTTATATATTTTTTAAAGAATTTATTTATTTATTTAGACAGAAGGAAAGGGAGGGAGAAAGAGAGAGAGAGAAATATCAATGTGAGGTTGCCTCTCATGTGGCCCCCACTGGGGACCTGGCCTGCAACCCAGGCATGTGCCCTGACTGGGTATCGAACCGGTGACCCTTTGGTTCGCAGCCCACGCTCAATCCACTGAGCTACACTAGCCAGGGCCTAATTTATATATTTTTACAGTCAAATAATATTTTTCACTGTTTAACCATAATTATATACATTTCAGTTATTTCTGGTTTTTACTGTGACAAATAATGCTCCAGCAAACACCTTCATACGAAAAGTAGTTTTGCTAGTTCAGAAATATACATATTTTACATTCTAGATACTTTTTGAAAATCATTGCTTCTTATATCCTATTGTTTATTTCCAGAATCAATTTCCTTCTTTTAAAGTTAGTAATGCCTTCAGAAAGACTGTAAGAGGTAAACTCTCATTCTTTCTATGCATAAAAATTTTCATTTCCTTTTACTCTTAAATGATAGTTTAAATATAGATTTATAACTATTCTTATTTTTCCCTCATTTATATTGCTCTAGTCTTTTAGCAACTATTTGAATAATTAGAATTCCACTACTTATTGCTGTACCATCTCAGATAACATGTCTTTTCTCTTTGGCATCTTTAAATATTTTCTTTTGTCTTTTCATTTCAGAGTTTCACTGGGATGTGTATAAGGGGCCTGGCTCTTCCTTCAGTCTGAGAACCCATTTTGTTTCATGTATCTGCATTATCCTCTATTGTTATCTATTTGGCTATTAGCCTCTTCTTTCTTTTCTCTCCTTCTGGAACTCCTGATTTAGAGTCTTAAAGTTTTAGAGCTCACATTTAAGTCTTTGATCATTTTGAATTACTTTTTTAATATGGTGTGAGCAGAGTCGTGTTTTTTAAAGGTGGCTACCAGCTACAACTGTTTTCTCTACGTATTAAAAATCTGACAAGAAAATGATATGATTTGAAGTCACTATTCATAATGGCTATCACAGCAATATTAGGTGAAATGAGATACCAGCCCCTCCTTGATATTTTGATTTCTCTAAAAAGCATGGAATTATAAAATCTTCGTTCAGAGAGAGAGATTCTTTCACATGTTTCAAAGTGTGTATGCTTTTCTAGGGATAACAGAACTAAAAGGAGCCATCATGTCACGGGCTGATAGAAGATAAGGAGGCAGAACTGAAGCACCAGAACAAAACAGTTCAGTGAGCTTTACTCAACTTGAGCCACTAATATCATGGGTTCTACAGAGATAAAAAAAAAAAAAAAAACCTCTTTTACATAGGCTCACTTCTATGCCTGGAGGCAGCCTTGTTCCGAACTCCCAATGCTGTGATGCGTAAGAAATGAAGGAAAGTAATAAATTGAGTACTTTCTTACCAAAAGCCACTGGAGGTTTGTTTGAAATTTAGATGTATTGACTGGAACCTTTTATGAAATTTCTAGAAACTGATGTCAATATTTTCAAGGAATGAATCACTGGCAAAGGAGAAAGAACAAATATGCTTTATGATATGATAAATTGTAGTAAGTAATTCTTCTCTGCGCTTCTCTCTATATTGCAGTATCAGGAGAGAGAGACAGAGAGAGATTACAGGGAGCAGTGACAAAAAAAAACTGTCAAAAGGGTCAGTGGCAACAGAAAATGGTAAGAACGCTGACAGAAATGAGAAGAGCGAAAGGAAGAGAGGAAATACAAATAGATGAGAGGACATGGAAACCAAGGTTCAGGAAGAATCAGGGCAAGGAACGGAGGGAGACAAATATCATCATCCACCTGCATTAAAAAGAACAGAGTTTGGGAACCAGAAACATGATTTTAAATGGAATTCAAGACAAATAATCAATCCAAATACATGTAAAATTATTTGTAAAGTGTCTGAATCTTAATAATAGTTTGCAACAGAAAAATTATATAATCAGGACTAAAGGATACTTGCACATCTTAGGACATATTTTTCCTCTTCTGACATATATCACCTTCGGTAACATTCACCAAGAACTTTTCAACCCAAGTTGTGTCTGCGCACTGCACTCAAGTAAGGTTTTGATAAAATTCACATTCACTGCATTTTTAAATTCTATAAAGGAACAACTCTACTGATCATGTTAGTTTCCTTTAAGATAGAGAATGTTTTTACGCAGTTTTGACTTGATTAATGCAACATTTTTTAATAACTGAGGGGGGAAACCAGCTGATGCTTGTAAACTGTATATTAGATAGTATCCTGTTTAGTATATATTATTTAACTCTCATAAATGCTTATAGGACAGGTACCACCACTATCTTCAGTTCCATTTGGAGAAACTAAGGTTGAGAGAGTGAAATAATGTTCTCAAAGTTACACAGGTAGGAACTAGATCCAGAGTCCAATGCCCAACCACTGTCCTGTACACTTCAGCCTCTCTAGCACTGAGCACTATGTAGGAGCATAAGCAAAGAAATATCATTAATTCAAACTAACTAGATGCCACTGAGGGTTAATAAGGCAAACATGTGACCCTCTCAGCTTCTGACCTCCTTTCCAGAGCTGCATTTTGCCTGCAGCAGGAGTCTATGTCCAGGCTCTCAACACAGCGTCCTATCGGGCTGAGACACACCACATGTAGTCATGCTTTAAAACTATAACGGGCTTCACCTCTCCCAAATGTGTCAAAACCATTTGCTAATTATCATGACAAAAATAGGTGAAATTCAACTTCTTTTAAAAATTTGATATTCCTTATAAATCGATATGTTGTAAAAGTATTGTAATTAATAACAAACAGTCTTACTTGAGCTTTGATTTCTTACTGGCTTACCCCTATTACATCTGTTATTATTTGAAAATAAATGAAGAGATAAATGTAAATGTGAAATTTCTTGTTTTTGTCTAAGGATGTATTAGTCACTTTCACTCCTTAAATATGATTTGTGTTTTTAAATTCTTTATATAGAGAGAGAGCTCGGCACTCTTCCTTGCGTTTCATCTCTCACTGCCTAATTGAATTCTTTATCTGGGCACCTAGCATGCTTTCAAAATCAACATGTCACCATTCCAAAGCTCCTAAATCTGTTTAGATTAAATATATTCTCAGAGCTCATACAGGCATGCATGACTCAGGGTAAAATAAAACTTTAAATGATACATTTTCTGACAAAAATTTAGATGTGATTCATGTTAGTCATTGGATCCAAACCCCAGTCATCAAATTTAGACTCAGTTAATCTATCTGTTTCATTTTCCTGATAAGGAGACTCATACCCTGACAGAAAATATTACTTGTTCAAGATCATCATGAAGTCATAGATGAGCTGCAAATAAAATCTTGAATCTTGATTTTTTATAATTGTTGTAACCTTTGTGCTAGATATACTATGAGCCAGCCACCACAGTGACTGTTTTACTTTCACTATCTCAATTAATGCATACCTGTAAGGTAAGTGTTGCTATCCCACATCACAAAGGAGAGAAGTAAAGGTCAAGGAAGGGAACCCATTCCACCAGGCTTACACATTGGAACGGTCAGAATCTGAAGCCATGTCTGTTTCATTCCAAATTCCCTGGCATTAGTCAGCTTCTCTAGACCAATGTTCCTTCTGTGACAACCACTTCCCTCTCATGAATGCAAATCACATAAACATAGAAATACCCTTTGACCATTTTAACCATTAAACACACTTCTCAATAGAGGGCTTCCCACAACGGAAACAATGAATTAAAATGTGTTAACAACCACACATTTTAGACAAATGCTATGAATCCTCAAATAGTGCCAGCTTGTAAAACATGTCTGCAAATCATAAGGTCACCAATTATTATTTATGCTTTGTAGATGATTTGTCAATAATTGATGGCATATATTTGGATTCTATTAAACATGTCCAGTGTCTCTTTCCCCGAGTCACCACAGATCAGCACCTTTCAAACTTGATTTCATGATAACTCAAGGTATATTAAAATATTTTAGTGAGTGTTGAAAAAAATCTCAAAAAATAATTCATTTTGTTCACCTACATTTTGGAAATCTGCTTATTCTGTACATTAATTTAAATTTGGAATGGCTCAAGAAGAAATATAAAAGAAGTTTAAAACCATAAGTAATAATAGGGAGGAAAAAAAAACAGGAAAAAATATTAAAGGGCCAAAACGCTAGGAAGAATTTCAATAGGTAGTAAGCAATATATAGTTCCTCAGCTACATAAAACAAAGAGTCTGAAATAAGTACAGAGGCAACTGTGAAAACCTCTATATAATCCTGGATTGATGTAGCCCTGAACCAATGAGATAATATTGAAAAGCTTGTCCAACAGAGTCCAATTTAATCAGTTACTATAGCTATGAATAAGCAATTACATGTTCCCCATCATGGCCAAAATATATTATGTGGGCCATCTACACAATCAATTGTTCAGCAATCCAATTCATCTCATTAAGACAACCTTAATAAAAGAATCAGGTAAACTATTTTCTGGTTATGTCATGCATAATAGATCACCAACTATTTCTCAAAAATGTCCTCCCCATACCTCTGTTATGGCTATTGCCTTAGGCCAGACAACATCGCCTCCCATCTGAATTATTGTATTAAGCTTTTGTTGTTGTTGTTTTCCGTTTTAATGGGTCTCCCTATGTCCAGTCTCATCAGCCCTGCATTGCTCTTTAATGATTTCTCATCACCTCGAGAATAACTAGAAACTCTTTCTTGTGCTCTGACCAATGCCTTTGTCTTTAGCCACACTGGCCACTGTCTCATGGGAAACATGTTTTCCAGTCATATTGAATTCAGTGCTATTCCCAGACCCAACATTACTCTCTCTCCTTCCTTTTAATGTGACATTTCCCCTCAACAAACTGCTTCTCTCTCCTTCTATCATTTGGTTGAATTCTCCTTTGAAACCCTACCCATATTTTATTTTCCCCAAGTAAAGCTTTCCGTGACCTTCCCCAGACTGAGCTACTCCTCTGTCTATGCTCTCTTTGCAACACCTACCTAACCACTTAGTCTACAAGGACACTTCCTATCTCCACAGCCAGAACGATTTGAGACCAGAAACTATTTTACTTATCTTTGTGTCCCAGTATCTAGCTGAGTACCGGGAAGATGAAAAATATTCAAATGGCTTTGTTGAAAAGGTGAGTAAATAAAATAGGTGTTTCCCCAGAGAAACACTTAGATGGTAATTAAAAATGCAGGTTCCAGACTAATATCCTGGAGATTCCTACTGACTAGTTTGGATTGGGGCAAAATGTTTTCTGTTTATCAAATATTCCAAGTGATTTCATGAGGATGAATGAGGAAGTGGGAGAATTACTGCAGACATCTAATCATGAGAGATAAGAAAATCTATGTCTTTGCACAAAATTCCTCTGTCCTTGGGTTACGTCTCCTTGAGGTATCCATGGGGATCTTCGCCTCCCCCTTTACAACATATCTATCTGTGCTGTGCAAGTAAAAAGGAACAGAAAACAATTTATCATATAAAAATAAGGATATGGAGATAATCTATCCTTATCTCAGAATATAAACTCAGCAAGGGGTTTGGTTATGATTTCAACATTGTTTTATTTTTTCAGCCAGTATTTTCAATGTGGCCTAAAAATGTCATGACTAAGAGTAGTTATTTGTAGAATTGCTTTAAAATGTTATCTAAACCACTGTAATTTCACACCTGGCATTGAAACTACCTGGTTTGCCTGTAAGAATTCCACTTACCTGGTGATTATACAGTGCTTGCTGGAACTAACAGTGTATAATGTTTTATTCTTTTTAAAGTTTTAAAAATTGTATTTATTTATTTTTAGAGAATGTGGAAGGGAGAAAGAAAGAAAGGCAGAGACACATTGATGAGTGAGAGAAACATCGATGGCTGCCTCTTGGCCTACAGCCCAGGCATATATGTCCTGACTGGGAATCGAACCAGTGAGCCTTTGGTTCACAGGCTGGAACTTGATCCACTGAGCCACACAAGCCAGGGCAATGTTTTATTCTTTAACTCTGGGAACACAGATTTTTCCAAAGAGGAGACTGTGCTCCATGTTGCCACCCACTTAACACACCTCACTCTTTAATTACAAAATCTTTACACTCAGTGGAAACTTTTATTTTAAAGATTACTAATAACCTCTAAATTGTCAAACCTAATAAACTTTTTTGGGTGCCTGTTAGCCTCTGAACTGACAGTGCATGGCAAGCCTTTCTTCAACACTCATTCCTTGTTGGATTACTGGTTTTCTTACTTCTCTCTCTGCTCCTTTGCTAATTTAGTCTTTTGCTTCTGCTTCTAAATATGTTTGGTTCCATTTTGGAATCTAAATTTGTTGATCTAGCAGTTAAGTTCTTTCGAATTTGGAAAACTGTTCAGGTCTTAGTACACAAAACTCCTCTTTGTATATCCCATGGTCTAGACCAGAACTAGTCACATGTGGTTTTTAAATTAATTAAAATTAAGTGAAATTAAAAATTCAATTCCTTAGTCACACTGTCCACATGCCAAGTGTTCCATAGCACTTGACAATGCATTTCTGGAGCACTTCCATCATCACAGAAAGTCCTGTTGGACAGTGCTAATCTAGGCAGCTGGACAACTTTCTCACTTCTCAACTTTAGCCTGTTTGATCCCCTCTGCCTGGAATGTTGTCCACCAACCGTATTTCTTCCTATACAAATTTGACCCTTCACAATTCATTCTAAATATTCACCTCTCTCTAAAAATCTTGACCAATCACTCTAGCTGAAAGCGTGACAGCTCGGCTATGAACTCCCAAAGTTCTTTGGACCACTCTTACCCATGTTGCTTTGTTCTGTCATTTTCGGTACTAATGCCTGCTCTTTCTGGCTAGAAAGTAAACTGTCTGAAGGGTCGACATTTGCCAGCTGTTAATGGATGCTTTCAACGTGCGAACCTAAGTGTTCGATGTCTCTCAGATCCTTATAATTACCCTGAGAAGTGTACAGTGTTTTACAATATTCAGGTTGAGGAAACTGGGATTTAAGATAAAGTGATTGGCCGAGCGAAGGTTTCAAGAAGGGATAGCCTAGGCTTACAGACTGGGGAGCCCTCAATCACCCCCGCTTGGTCTAACTTCAAAGCCCAGGCCTTTAATCAGAGGGACCCACTACCTCCTCCGTCTCATTTAGCATATTAATGCCCAACCCATGTGCTTGGTGCCTTGTACTACCAGGCCTAACTCCACTGGTGAACGAGTGAATAGCTGAATAACCCCTTGTATGTATTAGGTAACTTACAGTTTACAAAACTTGTTGACAGCCACAATTTATTTCCATATGATTTTCCCAAAAGCTCTGAGGCAGCTCTGCAGGAAACCTTATCTCCATTTCACAGAGGCTGAGAGGGTTCAGAGGCCTCCTGAAGTTCACGTGCTATTTAGTGACAGAGATAGAACTTCAGTCCAAGCCTTCTGCCTCCAAGCTCCATCAACCTTCCTTTCAACTCCCCTGAGGGCTCAAAACTCCTATAATCAGCTAAGACTCAAAGCGTTTTATCTCAATATACTGTTTTCTACATTTTATTCTTTAAAAAATATGATAATGAGACCTAATTGTTTCTGTCTATGGGAGGGGAAGAGGCAGCTTAGTCATTTTCAGTGCTGGTTAAATAGCCACACATTTAGATCTTTATCATATTGTTTTTGCCCTAATCTCATTAAAATAACTTGCTTATAAGAAACAAGATTCTGAGAATGTTAATTAGTGATTTAGCTATGAATATGCATGATTATTTTTAAGTCCACTAATAATTTGCACGGGTCGTATCTGTAATTATATCTGCATGTTCTTTTTCTTTCTTTCCTCCTTCAGGAAAGTCATTTAAAATGTATTTGGGAAGTGTCTGAAAAAATTAATTCTATTACTCGCATTTTCCAGAATTTTCTTAAGTGTTTTATAGCTATAATTGTTTTTTCTTCTCAAGGCATAGCAATATATCGCAACATCCATTATCATATGTGACAAAATGGGAGATTCATGGAATTAATTTTACACCAATTAAATAACAGAAGAAACAATTATACTATATCTTCTTCTTTATTACATTAATTTTCTCATACACTTAAACAGTTTTGTAGTACGTCTTGTATCTGCAATTACATTTAAGAGTACTATATTTCCATTTATTTCGCATCCACCTTGGAATCTCATGTGTTTTTGTGTGTAGGGAAGGTTAGTTGGAGCTCAGAATGGCAGGATGAAACTTGCCCATTTTGAGTGCCTTTTCTCAGTCCTAATGCAGATCCTTTACAAAAATTATTTTACTAATCTGAAAAGAAGTCTAAAAAATAATTTGCCCAAGACAACCCTACTAGAAAATGGCAAAGATCTGTTCAAACCCATGCCTGTCTCATCTCAAAGCCACAACATTTTCAACAGGAATGACCAAATGGTTAATGGCTAAATGTGAAATAAAAGGCCTCCCAGTAAAACACAAATGTGCCTGATACCTTTTCACTAAAATGCTTATTAGATGAATAAATAAATAAATGAATGGGTGAATGAAGCTCAATACACATCAGCTCATTTGTCTCCCCACCAAAAGAGAATATTTTCTAATAAAGATTCAGGAGAAATACACAATTAGGAAAATGTTTCAGCACTGGTGGGACTTCTACAGAATTACTCTTCCCAAGTTCAATAGTCTTAATGCACAAGCAATTTGGTTGAAGTCTATAATGCCCCTGAATTCCAAGTTGAGCAGTCTGATCATCTGGAAACAGAAAATCAAGGACCTGAAAACCCGTTAAATAAATAGATTGAACTGAAATTAGCCTCTTGGGACTTTAAGCGCTTCCATATAAAGTCCGAGAGAGAGAAACAGGAATGATATTCACTACAACTAAACATTGCCTTAATTCCAAAATTAACTTCTGCATTTTGATCTAATGTTACATCAAGGCATATGAGCCCTCCACTTGCAAAGAGTTTACACCAGTTTAAAACAAATGTCTCACATGGGCAAGTCTGCAAACTCAATCACTAGTGACGTTTTCATTTGATGTTTCATTCCTTGTTTTCCACACCTGCAGGAACTATGTGAGCCTGTCTCTAGGAACTTTATCACTGACTTTTTTGAAAAGCTTTGTAACTCTTCTCTTTGCCATCAACCTTTCTTTCCACTTCGACTCTTCTTACAAATAGCTACTGGGAAAATTTCTCCCAAGATAGCTTTTATCACAAGCTCAAAATCTATCATGGTCCTCTAAACCCTGGTACACAACAGACTCTTAAAATCTTTGCCGCTCTCACCATCCTAGTCTCTCATATCTCCCTGAGGCAGATTCTCCACTAGTTCAAAAACAAAAACACCTTCTGCCACACCGTGTATGAACTTATTTTCTAATCTGTGATTTTCAGCATGCTAGTGATCCTAATTTAGAACTTTTGAACATTCTTTGAAAACTATCTTTGCCATATTTTCATATGGGTGTTTTATCAGTCTCTGTATCGGTAAGGGTCCGAGAAGGAAACACACTTCATCCTAGATGGTTCAAAGGAAGAGAGTTTAATGAAGAAGTTATTTACCAAACTGTAGACAGAATTAAGGAACAAAGAAGATGGTGAAGCATCTAGAGATTAGCAACAACGAGAAGACAATACTCCTGGTAGGAATGAAGAGGGAAAGAGAAAGGCCTATCTGCACAAGAGCCTAGTTAAAGCTAGGCGCAGGGAAGAGGGCAGCCTGGACGCAGGGACAGCCTGAGAGGACAGCCCCACAGCCAGGGCACAGGGCCACAGCAGGACGGGAAGAAGAAGTACCCAGGCCATATTTCCTCTCATCCTCCAAAAGCTTGCTAATGCCCCCCATTGGCCACACCCAGGATGAAGACAGGAAGGAAGTCCTGGCTGTGCAGCCTATAAGGGTCAGCCTCCTAAGGCACCAGAAAGACTCAGAAAGGTGGAGAGAAAGGATGGGGGTGTGGCAAGTGGAGGACACTTTCTACAGTCACCAGCCAAGCTGTAGCCTCTGAAGGGGGGCAATTTCTGAGGTCACCTGCCTCTGGAGTAAGAAAACTGCTGGAAGACCTCACTGAAATCACAGCTAGGTGTCACTTTGACCAACTTTACTTAGTTAGAGGCTCAGTATTTTTACCTTTAATATAAGAATAATACAATACTCAGTTTATAGCATTGTTCTGAACATTCAGTGAAAACACAAAATAATATAATAATACAATACTCAGTTTATAGAATTGTTCTGAACATTCAGTGAAAACATAAAATGCCTAGCACAGTAAATACTAAATAAATAATGATAGCCTTACTGGCTAAATTAAAATTATATATATATATGCCCTCTCATAAAACATAGAGAAAAAGTAAAACTTCAAAGATAAGAATCAAAGGGTATTAATGGTCACCTTTGCAGATCACCTCTACCCCCATCCCCTTGCCTTAAAAAATATGGCCAAACAGCTTTAGGACTTGGCAGGAAGACTATTTTATTTTACACTAGCAACTTGGATGCCATTTCTCTTCCTTCCACTCGGTAACAGACGGTGCCCTGGACAGCAGTGACATCTGCAGCCCCGAGGGAGAAGGGTCAGCACAAATTTTAATTTTGCTTTTGGTTTCGGGGCTCTAAGTACACAAATGGATTTTTTTTCCCCTGTCAGTTTGCATTTAGCTTTGTATCTGACATTTTTTAATGCTTTAGATATTTGAATTAACCCAGAAATTTATAGCTCCGGGTTCTTGCTTATTTTGCTTTATGTCTCTAAATTCAACCTTCTTGATTTAAAAAAAAAAAAAAAGGTAAAAGAAAATGTGAAAACCTATTTCAGCTGTCATTTCTGTACCACTAGGGATGTTAGGGAGAGGGTATCCTGCTCTTTTTTTCTAACTCCTTCTCATTACAAAATGTTAACATTTGAATATCTGAAATCATAAGGAACAAGAAATACTAAAGATAGCCGATAAAAATCTGTAGGCAATTTAACGCAACTAGAAAAAGGAATTTAAAAGCTGAGAGAACATTTATAAAAATTGTATGTCATGTTCACTGGAAAGGAATGAAATTCTACACTTATCTCTGCTATGAGAGTAAAAATAAATAAATGAATAGATAGATAGATAGACAGACAGACAGACAGACAGACAGGTTTGATCTTAGGAGTTCAAGTGTCTGCACTGGGAACAATTTGATCCTTCTGAGTTTAATTTCAGGGGAACTTCTGAAATAGAAGACTCTCCTGATGTTTGAACAGTATGGCTACATTTGGGGTCATAAAAATTTTCTACTCAGACATCCTACAGATAAAAAGCATCTATCCTTAAGTATATAAAATAGTATCCTCATTACTGAGACACTATCCAACCCCAGTGGTATTTGTAATTTCCCTATGCCCTGGGGCAGTCTTCAGAGGTCAAAGAGAACACTAAGGGCTAAGTGTATAAAATAATTAGATCAAAATAGAACTGCGAGCTGGCCTCAGGTAGCTATTTCTAATGGGAGTCAGTCACAGGACAATAAAAACTACCGTTCATGCCCAAATGTTCTCCTTGGTCAAGGAGAGACAGACTGGATAAAATCGGAACTCCAGGGTCATTTCTTTTTCGAATCATTTTTTTTATTGTTCTTCTATTACAGCTGTCCCAATTTCTCCCCCTTTGCCCTCCTCCCTCCATCCCACCCACCCTACAGTCAATTCCCAAGGGTCACTTCTAATTGGCCTCAATCCAAAAACACCACAGCAGCACTCAAGAAGCTTCACAGACAAATAATTACACAGTTAATTTAGATGTTTGTATTAGACGAGTCATTCAAAGCCCCCTTCATCTTCTTTGGCTTGACTGTCCTAGACTAGATAAAAGTGCTGAATTTCCAACAGAATATTGAGCCTCACTTCAACTATGTAATGGGTAGAAGAAGAAAGTAAAACAAACTGGGCCTTCTGTTATTTTGATGTCACAAAGACAAATAGAATGGTCTGCGATAATCATTCACATTAATGTGTTCATGCAAATCACATTAACAGCACTTCGCTGTGAGATAACTAGATATATGGAATTTTTGGTCCTGGTTCCGCTCTTTGGCCCTTAAGACAGTTACGTAATCCAATTAATTCCAGTTTTCTAATCTGTAAAAAAGAGGTACAGGATAAATAATTTCTTATATTTCTTCCAACTATATAAAAAAGCTATTGTTTTATGTACCAAGAAGACAAAACCATGGTTCTGTGAAATGCAGACCTGCATTTCAGGTAGATCTGAAGCAGCCAAATATGTATTCAAAAATTCTCTAACACCAGATAAGAGAAGGACTCAGCCAGATTCACGCCAACTTGAAGATCCAAGTCATAGAAACAAAATAAATCTTTAATCAAGGAGAGCTCATATAAGAAATTATACTTCTGATGTATTTCCATACCCATTTATGGAATATACAATATATAAAAAAAAATTTTATAGATAAACAAACAGATAGGTATATAGATAATCAAAAAGAGATGGGAAGATGACATTTTTCCAAGATGTTTTCTAAAAAAAGCTTTATAAAAATCTGCACGTCCAACGAAAAGATAATTATCAGACTAGCGATAATACAGATGGTTTAGCAAGAAAAGACCAAGGGTGAGTAACAGTATTTAAGTATACTTGTTATAAGAACCTACACAGTAATACAATGAGCTGTGATTTTTTCTTTTAGCCCCCCAGAATATAATTAAAAATCATTACCCCATGCGTACTAGTTAACAATATGATATAAATAATTCACTGGTACTATAAATTAAAAACAAAACACATCGTAAAACTGTATTCGAAATGACTGAGCTATATAGGAACACTCCTTAAAAGGTAGAGACATGGGAATATTTTCCACAACCAAAAACTGAACGCCATCCACTAATGGATTAAATGAAGAAAATCAAAGAAAAAAATTGAACAGCCAGATTGATTGCATAAATCTTCAGCAAACATTGAAATACTTACACAGGAATTTCATGACTAAACAAAATGTAAACAGTCCAAATACCTTTTCAACCAACAACTGGATTCAGTAGCTCAATAAACCTTTTATGTTATTATGTGTTTTTTCATCCTTATCCTCTGATTTAAAAAAAAAAAAAAAAGAGAAAGAAAACAGAAACTGGAGCAGAGTATTTGTTGAGGCGTTTAGGCCCATATTGAGTCACAGCCCAGTCTCTGAACCTCAAAGTCAATTTAGCAACTAGAAATGACATAGGAGAAAACAGGAGATCGTGTTCTACCAGGAAGAACTGTCTTTCATTACAGTGTAAACTTAATGAATGTACCACATACCACAGAAGTATTTTTAGATTCAGTTTTTATTCAGTGTTTTATCCAGTGTTTTCTAAGTGGCAGGCACAGTGGATACTGGGAGCAGCAAAGGCGAGCAACGAAGACACGCACCTTGTCTTCACGGAGCTCTCAGTTTAATAGGAGACAAACAAATAAATATGGAACTGAGTGATTATATAAAAGTGAACACAGTGTTCCGTGGGGATGTAGCAAGGAGATCTGACCTAGTCAGGTAAGACCAATCGGAGGATTTGTATCCTATTCCTGGGGTCTCACTTAGAAAACAGGTGAAGGAAGTACTTCCAACAATAGAATGTCTTTCTGGACACCCCAAAGTTCTATCCTATGAGCAGCCACCAACTATAGCCCTGTCCCCAAAGCCGACTCTTCTTTTCAGCTGGCCTTGCTGCAAGTGAGCTCAACATGTCTTGAGAGAAGAACCAATACGGGGACACAAACCACACATCATCCAACATCTTCAACCCAAAGCAGCTCAGCCTTGGGCCTTATCTGTAAGTAATGTTGCAGCACCATGGCTGGCTCTGTGGAGACCCCGGGGGACCCACTGCCCTCTCCTCCAGCATGTTCTTAGAATGACGCATCGAACGGCAATGAACAATTGTACTAGAGCAGCAGAGTAAATGGCCCTAAGAAGGGAAGGCTCCATTTTGAAAAGGGGGAGAAGCATTCTTCTGGAAACACCTCCAGACAAGTAGACTCGTTCAAGAGATTCGGATGATGAAAGCCAGGTGGACTAAGATATACATGGTCCCTCTGAGTGTCTCAAAAATCTAGTTTTCAATCTGGAACCTGAGCTGGGGATGACATGCACGTGAGAATCAAACCAGGAGAGACTCTTTTTTCTTAGATGAAAAAGAATCTGTTGGTGACAGATACCTAAAACCTAGGAAGTGAAACCTGTCACCAACTTATAAGATTTCATAAGCACAGACTGAATAATGAGATTATGTGTAGTGTATAAATGCATACAGTATTTCCTAGAGACTTCCTTGAGGTAAATCTACTCTCAAATTATTCACGCCATGTTAAAGTACTACTGAGCTGCTCAGAGAGCCATCAAAGGAGACAGTCCCCTGGCGACAGCACCGGTGCACTTGAGACATACACATTACACATGTTCAGTGGTGGAACATGTTATGTGTGTCTCTGAGAGGAAGAGAAGGGAGGTTGTGATGGGGAACTGTGTTGAGTTTCCCCCTCTTTTGACAATTCTTACTCTCTGCTTATTTATATCAAAAGCATCACCATCATCATCTCTTCTCCGATGACTACCCAACTCTCATGTTCACGCTCTTCCCAACTATGTCTACACTTACGCCAAACACACACCAAGTTACTAAGAACTGGAAAAACAAATTGTTTGCCTATCCCATAAGCACCTGTCCTAAAAGGTCATTGGAACGTTTACTTAAACCTGCAGCCAGCATAGCACACTGAAGTGGGAGCTAAGTGTCAGCTTTAGGATGATGCAAACTGATCCCACAAAGAAATCAGGTAACAGAGACACTGTCTGTCATTAGGCAGGAGAGAAAAAGTTAAATAGTTTTCTGGACTCTACTGAATGAAACCTTCACATCAGTTAACGAAACCCCTCTGGGAAGCATCAAGCCAGACTTTCCAGAACGTTGGCCATGTATTGAAATGTAAACGAACACTGCTAAAAAAGAAGTGGTAGGTGGGCGTCTTAAACCAATGTGAATTATTTGCTTTTCTGCTACTTTGGATCAGCTACACCACTGCTCCCTTTCACAGGAACAAATACACAAAGGAGGGCTTCTGTTTCACAAAAGTAGCCCAGACAAACGGCACTCCACAGGGTGCTGGACCCGCGCAGCTGGCAGCCAGCCCAGTCTCCAGGCTCCAGTCTGCGGGCACTTTTCACTTCCACAGCTATCAGCCAGCTTCAGACCTCTGCCTTCACTGACTAGGGACAAAGTGACGATCACAGTGGAAATCCTCCTGTATGCTGCTAATAAGGCTATTTAGAGTCAATGAGAAAGCCTCATTTTGCACCGATAAAAGCCTTCAGGAGTTCTACTGAATCAGTAAAACCGAAATGTTGATGTACTCCTTGTCCTCATTTCACGTCAGTCTGAGAGAGGAAGCTCAGCACAACGTGGGGCACAATGACCTCTAAGTTTTTTTCTTCTCTCACGTCCTCTGTTATGTGTGTCTCTGTTGGTTGACAGGATTGAACTTTACTTAATTCATCACAAATCCTAATGGATTCCTGAGCCCTTCTTCAGTTTTCAATAATTTCACTACGGTCTGCTGAATTGGCATATTTGGAACCTTGGATCTCTCTTGGCAAAGAACTGAATACCACTCCCACCTAACTGCTTAGCTAACGTTGTCTATACACGGTCTGGAAAAGATCTGGGTAGCAGACAGATGTAGAGCACATTCCCACCTCCCACAGCAAGGCTAGGAAAAGCTTTGGTGTTTCACGAACCATGAACAAAAAGGAAATTCATGCCAGCGTCTTAATGGCCTTAATGAAAGATAGTAATCATTTCCCCAAATGAAAATCTACAAACATTTGACCACAGTCATGTAAGCAAATAAACCTATGGCTAAAAGGTTCTCTAGGCGTCAGGGGTTTAATGGAGAGTTATACAGGGGTGGAAGGACATCACCTCTGGGTGGGAATACTGACTCGTTTTTCATTGAAGAGTCACATTCCAGGTCAGCTTGCTGTGGGACATAGTAGAGAGGTGCACAGAGAAAGAAGTTCCATTTCTGAAACCATACAAGTTCTGTATATAAGCTCAATGTTTTAGCCATAGAGAGTTGTGGTAACAGAAGGGAGAACCAGAGCAATTTCAATGGCCTTCATGAAAGAGAGGTACAACAGTGACAACTACCATTGTCACCTCCAAAACCTCGAGACAGGAAAAATGAGAATTCAGCAAGAATGCTTACAGGGTAAGTTACTGGTCCAAGATCACACAGCTAAGATGCAGTGTTTGAGGGTCTAACCAATGAGGCTGAGGATTTTACTAGACACAGAAAACATAATATTTAGAAACATGTAATTCTTCTTAGCTCTTAGCTGATAAAATTGCAAGCACTTTGAACAGGTTTTCACTTACAACGCAAACACAAAAGCTTAGCTAAGTTATTGTCTGGGTGATAAATAGCATACTACTATCATTTTTAAAATAATATTTTTGTAGACTAGAGGGCATGTTGTTTAAAGGAATTCAGAGATGAATTATTTTGATAAATTAAGGCATATTCTCTAATATGTGTGTTTTATAATTCTGCAACTTATATAGAAATATGTCTCAGTGAAATATTTCTGAAAAGCTGTATTTCTGTTTAATTTTATATTCACTAACTGGAAAGTCAGTATTTAAGAAACCTGTGGTAAATCCATTTAATATAAACAATTTGTCTGCATTGTAAATATTAACCTCCTGATTTATTTTAGAATCTTAATTTTTCTCATCTTAAAATGAGGCTTGTTCATATCATGTTAAATAAATAATTTCCATTTATTGATAATACATTATATTAGTTAGGACACTTTCAGTGACAAATAATAGAAAAGCCAATGCAAAATGGCTTTTAAAATGAGAGCTTGATTATTATCTCATATCTCAAGAATGGGAGGGCATTCCAGGCTGGTTAATTCAGGTTTAAAGACACCAGCAGTGACTGGGGTTTCCTCTGCTTCTGTATGGGGCTATCGACAGAGTGATTTCCCTGCTGCAGTTTCAGCCACCAATTGCAGACATAACAATGACCAGGAGGACTGCCCACCCTCTACTCCCTGAAGGGTCCTGTAAGACTTTCCAATCGATCTCCTCGAGCAGAACTGCATTACAAGCTTCCCTTTCAGCGAAGCTGGCAGGCAGGATGGGGCCACCATAACTGGATCAGACCAACCCGAACTAACTGGGTTACACGGGGCACGCACTGCCACAGAATTCCTGTGCTGTAGGTCTGTCAGCCTAGACCTGTGTTGTGCAATGCGACAGCCACTAGCCACGTGTGGCTACTGACATTGCCATGTACGCTCATTAAAACTGAATAAAAGCTAAAATTCAGTTTCTGAGTCCCCTAGCCACATTTCGAGTGACCAATAGTCACGTGTCTAGTGGCTACTTCATTGAACAATGCAGACAGAGAAAACTGTCCTTGTCATAGAGCATTCTGTTGGACGTAGCTGACCTAGAAGAAAGGGTGACTGCCGTTGGATAAGCAAGCAGCAGTACTTGCTGTGCTCCGTGTAGCAGGCCATGAGCTCCATGCATACTATCTCCTCTAGTCTGCCCCACTATGACTATCATATGTTAGTCTGGACACTAGGTTGCTAGCTAAGGATGGGAAAACTTAATTAGAAGTACCGTGACCTGGCTCACATCCCTGCAGGAAGGGTGCAGTTCAGACCATCACAGTCAGAACCCTTTCCACTGGTCAGCTCTGCTCTGCTGACATGTCAGTATCATTCTTCCAGGCCCACTTCCTCCGCATGTTGAAGAACCTGACAACCTTCCCAACCTCCCGTCTCACAGCCCCACCCCAATGCCCCCAAAGAAACCGATCTTTCTCTTCAGTTTCATTTTTAAATATGACTTGGAAGGACTCTGATAGTCCAGCTTGGGTCAAGCACCCAGCCTTAAACCAGTCAGTTGTAGCTGCAGAGACACTGGGAGAGGAATTAATGTTGTAGATCAGAGATGTGTCCTTAGGAGGGGCTCACCCATTGTTATTGAGGGTAATTCTCAGAAAAAAAATAGAATTCCAGGATCTTCTCCTTCACCACATTCCAGAAAGTCTGCATTGATCAGACTCTCTGCAGTTTGTTTTTCACACACTTTCTGGGTCTGTCTCACCCAGACTTATTCGAAGGCCAGTGAGTCCCAGCTTCGTCTCCACAGCAAGACCTCTTCTCTCAGTTTCGCACTCACATAAACTCTAATTAGATATCGTTCGTACCCATCCACGTTTCTCCATGTCCAATGCGGTACAGCCATCACAACCTGGGCCACTGTCACCTCTAGAGAAATTACTGTAACGTCTAACTGGTCTCTCAGTGTTACGTGACAGCCAGAAAATCCTACTAAAATGGAAGTCCAGTTATTTCACTGATCTGCTTAAAACCTTTAAGTACCAGTTCGCTGCATTTCAGAACAAATTCCCATTCCCTCATGAGACACATAAAATCTTACACGATCTGTGCTTTCGTTGGGTCCCTATGCTGCTCTCTTACTGTTCTCCCACCGTACACTGTACGACAGCCACACTGAACTTGTGAGTTCCTCAAACCGCTGCCCTCTTCTGGTCTGCTGGCCTGTGTGCTTCCCTGTGTTTGAAATGATCATACCAATCACCTCTTCATCTTGCCTGAATCCTTTCATAATGCAAGTGATTAGCCCTTTATCTGTAACTGTTCTGTACTCTTTTTTAGGGTTTAGGAATATCACGTCTTCCTAATGTTGAACCATATGTATATTCTTTCTTTCTTTCTTTGTTTTAATGAATTGGTTCCCTCCATGGCAATTTAATAAGCATTGAGGGAAATACTTTTTTCTTATGTTTCTATACTTTTCTACCCACTGTTTTGTCTTCACTGACCCAAGTCTTGCGGCAGGTTTTCAAATAAATGGTTCTCAAAAATGCTTTGTCACTCAATTGCCCATATTCCCTTTTCCGTTCCTGAGCCCTTCCGTACAATATTCCAGAGGTCATGTTTACCCAGACACACATAAACTCAACCAAGCTAATGCCAGAGTCCATTGTATGCTTTACAGAAAGGGATTCCTAGACTCCTAAATTCATTTCAACTCTGTAGAATGGGTCTCTCCTCTATTTTAAGTTATTTCTGGAAAAATGCGAGACTATATACCCCGTAAGTTCCCTCTAGTCAGAGGGCACTTCCTTGCGCTTCTACAGTTCAAGCAGTACTAGTCCTCTCAGACCACGAGCATCGATCTGACCCCTTCTGTAGTGGGCGAGCTTCACAGAGAGGGAACACTTAACCTTAGACAGCCACTGGGAAAATATTCAGGCCACCGGAACAGGAAAAAATAGTAGAATGGGTCAGTGAAATGCAGTCCCTTTCTGGGAAAGGCATTCAGAACAGAAAAGGACTAAGGAAAGAATCAAGTGTCAGATCAGATTTCATTCCCATCGTCACCTTCAGGTAGCTTTATGGATTTAGACAACTCACTTAGGCCAGATGGACCTCGATTTCCTTTTCTGCAAAATAAAAGAAGTGAGCAAAATGGTCTCTATGGCCCTTTGCAACTCCTTTATAGGCATGCATTTATGACTGACAGTACAGTCTTCTTTTAAGTTTGAAGAATATTTTTGAATCCTGAAATGGCAAACTTTGCAATCTACTTAGCAAATTTTGGAGACACAGGTGCATCTGTACACATTCCTTGAAGTTTGATCTCTCCACTTCCAAATTTTCTAATGAGGAGACAGGTGCACACGTACACACACACACACACACACACACACAACCACATCTTTATTGATTTAAATACTTACTGAAGATTATACACACAACATAGGCTTTATCTTGTAAGTTTTTGCATTTTAAAATTTTAAGTCTTATTTAGATCATCTTCTGTGGAACACTGTGGATTTATCAGTAGTCTTTAGAACAGTCGAATATATTTTATTCTGCTAATTAAATGTCAGATGTCACTGCTATCTCAATAAACGAACTCTCATCCCCCTGTTACTCACAGTGTGACCCAGAGCCCATCATCTTCCCTATCACCTGGGACTGGTCAGAAATGCAGACTGCCTCACCCCAGACCTACAAAATCAAAATGTGCGTTTTAACCAGGTGGTCAGGTGATCTGTGTGCACACCGAAGTGCCGGAAGTGCTATTATACATTATAGTGCTTCCCACACCGCTTTCAAATAGGTAATTCTTTCCCTATAAACAAGTGAATGAATGAGCAAACTAACTGTAATTTAGCAAAGTGAATGGCTGTAACTCAGTGACACTGAACTTGGAGTTATAGAAGATTGCAGTGGATACTTTCTCCTAGTTTTTAAATATAATTCTCAGTCTACTTTTATAAATGGCAAAGGGCCAGTGAACTGGATGAAAAAGTTTATTCTATTCAAGACCCACTCACAGATACTATATATATCATTAAAAACAATGCAAAGAATATTAAAATGTATACTATTTTCTATAGGACTAGGCAACCACCAATATATTATTTTTATTTCACTTTATAGCTGGTAATTTTAAAATTTCATAATTCACTTCTGTCATACCTAAAATATAAAGAGAAAAAAGAAAAATACTTTTCAACTATGTGGTAAAAACTCTGAAATAAGTAAATAATAAAATAAGTCAAGGATACAAATTCAAATAAAACAGATCAGGCTTCTAGTTGCAACTCTGAGACCGTGTGATTTTTTTTAACAACTCACCGAATTTCTCTAGGTTCTAATTTCTTGATGTAGAAAATGAGAGGATGGTCTTGCTTTTACATCCCAGCTGTAAAATTCTAAAATCCAGTATGTCTCAAAAATCAATATCTGTTCTGTTATCTCATATGTGTCTACTGGAATTCAATATGGAATCTCAGAAGTGGCATAAATATGTGATTCTGGGGTTTCTTCTATTTCACTTGCTAAGAAGAGAAGCATGTGGGCTAACTGCCACCTCATGGTGCTAATGTAAAGACATTGTCCCCAACAGAGTTTCACTCTTGGCAAGAGAAAAACAGGGATGGTAGAACACATTTAACACAGGGAACATTATCTTAGCTTTCCTTCATTCTGCATAACCAAGTAAACGGTGTCTATCCATCCCTCTCACTAACCACCTAATTCACTCACATGGTTTCCGTGAGTCCTGGTGAACAGGTCAAACTTCCACCCTTCATAGTCTCCCAAAGCATACAGAGGACTACCGAGAGGCAGTTACACCTGAAAGATATCTAGTTACTCTGGCACTAGAAAAAAAAACTGACAGATCTTTCAGAGAGCTAATTATTGAGCCTGCTATTTGGTTCAATGACAGAATCATTTGTTTATGAGAAGAAACATATTTGTGCATTGCTTTCTCCATTACCATTATTTCTATCATCATAAATAAGAATCAATAGGCCATTTCAAGTAGCATCTGCTCACCATCACTCAGCAGTGAGTGTCAGGCACATCAGTGTCCCCAACCTCCTGGCTGGGGACTGAAACCTAACAGACAAGGAAAGCACTTCAAATTCAATAAGGCAGCATATATATCTGTGCGAGCAACCTGAGGACAAGGGTGATCTGTTCTTCATCTCTACATCGGCAGCACAGTCTGGCACAAGGCAGGCTATCCAAAATAAATAAAAGTGACTAAATGATGGGTGGATAGATAGATGGAGGCGTGGACAGAGCAAAAGGAAGGCTTTAAGATGTTATATGGAACTGCCTGGTTTATTGGGTGAGTCAGGGGATGTTGTTTTATTAAGGGCAGAGCCAGTCACAACTCCTAACAGAAAAGCGAAAGCCAAGGCCAAACAGCATGACCAGCAGGGAGTGTGCCTTTGAGGACCAGCTCAGCGGAACATACGCAGGTCCCTGCAGTCCTCACTATTAGGCCTCTCTAATAAGACAAAAATTCAGCACAACAGCCAGTAAGAAAGTTAAGTGAGACCTAAAACAAAACAAAATCCTCTCCACTGCTAGCGAGAGTCTTGCCAAACAAAGCAATGTCGGGTAAGGAAGGGATCAGAGAAAAGGTGGGAAAAAGAAAAAAGGGAGTGAAAGGGAGCAGTGGAAGGCTGGAGCGGGGAAAAAGGTGCAAAGACAGGGAGAGATGAGGACGGCGTGCATGTCTGTTTGACAGGTAGAAAGGCATTAACTTTGAGATCGGAACAGGGAGGGGAAAAAGAAGAGGTCAGATAAATGTCTCTAAAATAACACCACCCCTGATAACAAGTATAAACGATTCCTTTCTTCTTGAGAAGACAAAGGGAATTTTAAGTAGGATTAAGTAGTAGTAGCTTTCAGAACTCGGCAGACCTCCTCAGAAGCAATAACAACTACATAAATAGCTAAGTGGATGGTAGGAATGACTTCACTTTGGACTTTGGCCAGCATATCAAAGTTAACAGTAATATCACATCTTTTTGAAAGCTTTCCTGAGATTCTAGGAGGGAATATCATTGCAGTAAACTGTGCTGAGTTAATTTTAGGAAGAGCCTGCTCCTCACTGCTTGAAGACATTCTGTCGCCTGAATATTGATATGACAGAAGCCCTCCCCTGCTGGGAAGAGCTCTCTTATCCATGTAAATACATTGCGCCAGTATCGCCCCCAGTGGGAGAAAATAATTACGTTCACAGATTAGCATTGCTTAAGGTAAAATTTTACTCAAAACGTAACTCACAAATAATGCTCTAAACACAGCAAAACGGATTCTGTAGGTACCCCACTTGCAGAGTTCCTTTTTTGACTTATTGTGAATGGTTAAAATGTGAACCTTGTGAGGCCAAATTTTGAAACTTGCATGTCTGTATACATTCATTTCTACACTAGTGGAATTGGACAAATTGGAAATATAAATGATTTTCACACCCTGGACACTTCTATTCATGAATAGACAGACGATTTTTCCTGTTAAGGACATTTGACCGTTAAGGTGCTAGATCATCTTTACTCTTTCCCAAAAACAGAGAAGAAAACTGGGTGTTGATGGTAATTTAAGGCAGAAGTATGTTTTCTCACGATTTGGAAACATGCATGTGTTACTGTTTTTGTCTGTTTAAATTAAGTTAGGATGTTACATTATATACTTATTTTCTACCTAGTGACAAGTTATTTCAGTGTTGTCCACAGTGGAATTTGGATGAAAAACTGTTCATTGACCTTGTTCCCTATGGGTATCTTTGCCCTAGGACTTGGAATAAACATCATTTTCATTGCACTAGAAATAGTTTTAGTTGGACAGATGGTTACATCCAAATAAATCAAAGGAATCTAAGCAGACGTGGCACCAGTCAGGACCCTACCACAGCCCAGTTCAGTATCTACGCCTGCAATAAGGGTCCGATACACTCATAGATACTAAAGGGCATCTATACTCCTCAACAGTTTTGGAAAACATGAGTTTAGAGAAACTGGGTATTCTGAAAATAGTCTGTTAACAGTTAGGCGATTAGTGAATAACTAATTTCCTACCAATTCTACTATATGTAATGTACGTCAGAAGAACTGTGTTCGCCCAATTCATTAACTGGTAGATTTTCATTAAACGTTCTGAACGACGACAGGATAAGACTATGTAGATGATCAAATAATAACATTCAGAGTTCAGAATTAAACACGGTGTAAAATATATTTGAATGAAAAACACAGAGGGCACTCTGTTCATAAACTCCCTTTCAAATCCTCCCGTAAAGTAGACCCTGTTTATTTCCCACTATTCCTTAATGTGCACCCCTTCTCCAACGAGCTGGACCCCTTCACCCTTCCTCACACGTCTCCGTGTCCTACTCCACGTCTCTGCTCTGCTGACCTGCCTTGTCCCCATCCCGGATGCTCTTCCTCAAGTCTGTACTAGCACGAGCTCACCTCCTCCAGGAAGCTTTGGATTTTACAGCCTGAACTTAGTCATACATTTTCTGAACTTCCCTAATGTCTGTGTCCAAATTTACCATTTAATTATGAAATTCCCCCCTCTGCTTGTGGACAGTGGTCCGTATCTTTTTTTCAACTTAATCGCATTATTTAAAAATAATACCTTCCAAAAAAATAAAAAATAAATAAAAAATAATACCTTCCTCTTTATGCTTCTCCCTAAAGTTTCTGCCAATATCTTACTCCACATTTAATTTCTCTTGTTCTAGTTATTCTTTCTGAATACTAGGTTTATCCGAAAACACGCTTCCATGTGCTGTACCCTAAATGAAACGTCTGTACCCCTGCTTCTTTCACGAGTTCTCCTGCCATATCCACTTTCTTTTCCTGCCAAACTTCCTGAACAAGCGTTCTTTCCTCTCCTTCATTTCCGTCTGTCTCACAACCTGAGTCTCTCGCTCTCTCTCTCTCACTTCCTATGCCTCAGCCGTGCAGCACTGAAACTGAGTGTAGCCCATCTTATTTCCTGGAAACCAAGAAGACATTGGCTTTCAGTTCATCTCCTTCTTAAACTCACCTACTCAGTCTCCTTTCCTGGCTCCTCCCCTGGAGTCTTGACTGTCATGCCTCATCTCTGCTCTATCTCCAGCGGCAATTATGTCTCTGCCCCTGTCTTTAACTCCCAGGTCTCCATCCGCCACTCCCTAATACGTACTTTTGGTGCCGAGCACTCCGTGGGGTCCCAGACCTTATGCTGCCACCTGCTGGGCAGTTCCATAGGGGCTACCAAATTCATTAGTCCCTCCAAATCCACCATTCATTCTGTCTTCTCTGTCAAGCGAGTACATCACCGTTTTCCTAGACCTAGCTGGTAGAGATTTAATATTAAGAATCTCCATTACTGCCCGGCTGGTGTAGCTCAGTGGATTGAGCGTGGGCTGGGAACCAGAGGGTCCCAGTTCGATTCCCAGTCAGGGCACATGCCTGGGTTGCGGGCCAGGTCCCTGATGAGGGCCATGTGAGAGGCAACCATACATTGCTCTTTCTCCCTCCCTTCTCCTCTCTCTGAAAATAAATTAAAAAAAACCATTACTAACTACTACCTGCAGCACTGATCACTCACCAGGTAGCGTAAATACTTTCCACTGTGATCTTCCCCGTAACTCACAAGCCCTTGTCTAGACCATGACTACCCATCACCAGAACTATTGATGGGCCCTAACTGACCCTTCTGCTTCCTCTTCTCTGATCTCCAATCCTACTTGAGCTTCTGACAGAGGTGTCTTCTTGAAACAGGCATCTGAGCAATGCCCTGGATAAAAAACATCAAGGAATTCTACCCAACCTGTACAGGATAAAGCCCACGCCCCTCAGCTCTGGAGCTTCTAGAAAGAATTTCAAGAACTCACATGACCTGGCCCCAGCCTATCTCTTTAGTTTCATCTGCCCTGGCTCTTACTCACTCCAGCCTCCCTCCACCTTTTTCTCCACCCCTTGAACAAAAGGGACTTGCCTGAGATCCTGCAATGGGCTGACCTCCTATCACCACATGGCTGACACCTTCCGGCTATTCAAGTCTCATCTCAAATGTCACCTCCTAGATGCAGCATTCTGTGACTGCATAACCTAATTGCCGCCCTCCTTGCCAATACCACCTGGTCACCCTTTCACATTTACTGTGATGTATTTCCTATGCGCACAGCTCAGCATCTGGACGTCGCTATTCCTTTATACGTTTACTTCCCTAGTATCTGTCTCCTCACGCTCAAATATAAGCTCTGTGGAAACACACACCTTGTCTCCCTCCCTCGCTCCAGCTCCCGGAACAGGGCCCAGCACATGGGGAGCCTGAAGACACATCCCTCCACATCCTCACCCTGGCTCTGCTTCTAGGTCTAGCCCAGCGTTCTCATAGCACATCTTTTATTTGAACACCTTTTTCCAAAGGACGTGAATAGAGAGAAGGGAGGATATATCAAAATACGGGAGTGAGGGATGGATGTGTGGTTGTAAAACGCTCCTTTGAGTTTTGCAGTATTCAGTATAGAGGGTGACCAACCTTTTGGCATCTCTGGGCCATGCTGGAAAAAGAAGAGTTGTCTTGGGCAACATGTTAAACACTTTGCAATACATAATCACAAAAAAAAATCTCATAATGTTTTAAGTAAATGTGTGATTTTGTGTTGGGCCGCATTCACAGCCGTCCTGGGCTGCATGTGGCCACAGGTTGGACACCCCTGGCAGAGGACTTATGTATCTTTGTTAATATTACCTGTCTAATGTTTCACAGTTTTTCTGATCATGCAATAAACAGTCGCCTTTAAATTTCCTTTTCTGTGTGTCAGTTTCTAATATAATGTAATATATATGTAAAATGGATTTTTAAAAATTTATATTGACCTTGTTAAATTTAATACTTCGCTCTAAGTAATTTTTAATATTCCATATATGTTTCTAGGCATATAATTTTGATATGTGCAATTAAAATGTTTAATTCTTACATTTAAAATATGAATATTTAATATCACTATTATTTTTAAGCACAAGATATAGAAAACAAATCATTAAAAATTATAGTGGCTAGTACAATGCAGGATCTTGGAGACAACAGTATTATAGGGGACATGGATTAAAATAGTTTTTTTTAAATGATGTCTTATAGAAAATTATTATGATTCATTACCTTTACTACATTTTATGCTCCTGGAGAAAAATATCACGTCTTGCTTATTTGTCCATATCTCGCCAATACCAATAAAGTGCTTTGTCCAAAGTAGAAACTCGATAAATGATTTTTTAAATAGGACTAAAATATCCCACCACATGGCCCATGTCCAGTAAATACTTAGTAAACTGTAAAAAGCAATGCGCTTGTTGAATGATAAGTGTATGCTCAGCCCTGCTCGGAAACTATAACAGAAGACTTAAGGAAACAGAAAGAAGCCTTATCATTATCCAGACAGAAAAACTTCATTTCTCAGGTAATGAAAAAACAAATGCACCAAGGAAAACATTTAAGTGGCTACCTGTGCATTTCTTTATATGACTGTTTCTTTTTCCATGTGATCCTAACTTGCATCCGAAATTCTCCTCCCAAAATTCTGCGAACCACACGTTTCTTCGATTATTGGCAAGAGTTCGGCTTCTAAAGTATCGATCAAATCCTGTTTTAAAGAAGAAAGGCATGATTTTAATATTCTTTCATAATCAAAACCAACTACTATCAGAGATCTAAATAGATATTATGTTTAATAGATATTAAATAGATGTTATGTTACATTGTGATCATTGCATTAAAAAAAAAAAACCAAAATGTGTTAATAAGCGGGGAAGAACCGAAAGATTCCCTTATGGCAAAAGCCACGAGGACTCAGTGGAAAATATTTCCACCCCAACTGTTCACCATTCAGGCACCTGGCTCTAGAGATGAGCGTCACAGGAAAGCCTGTTGTTGGTACCATCATCTCAGCCTCCACGTCTCCAGTGGCAGTGACCAGCACCCTCTGACCTCATGCTAACTACTCAGAACCAACTTGGACTTTTTTCATTCTCATATTCTCTCTCTCTCCTCCCACCCCCTAGCTGGGGGTAATGTTCCAGGCTTCTATACTTCTACCCACCTCAAAATTTACCAGTCCTATATGTTCCCTTTTTAGCTAATTCAATTAACTAATCAGTACTAATGTAATCTTCTGGAGTCATGGGTAATGGGCTGAAGTGTCAGCCTGCTACGTTAACGACCACATTGAAGGGAGACCACCTGGAAATAATGCCTCACTCAAAAGGATAATGGGAAAGGTGGGAATTTCAATCACTATCTGGACCACTGGCAAACATACTTGGGAGACAGAATGCCTTTCAAGGATGCTTCACATCTTTGCTGTAGTGTTTATCCATGGGGTCAGCCTAGCATCATCTCTTCATTTTCTGTGGAGCAAGCGCTCGCTCTCCAACAGTGCTGTAACCATCATATATGTGCATGGAAATACGAGAACTTAGAGGACAATATCATGGAAGTCACTAACATCATAGAACTAAGGCCAACTATAATTGCCTTTCTTAAAAAATATTCAATAGGCACTCCTCTATTAAAAAAAAATACGCTGGGTTAAGTAGTTACTGTCTTGGTGATTCTACCATCAGAACTGAAAATTCTATCCAGAGTCATCAATAATGGGTGTGTTTCATTATATGCTGATAATTCTGATTTTGCCTTTGAGTTTTGATTTAATTGGAATGAAAACAAATTCTCTATGGTGCATCCTTACCATCAATTGATGTTCTTTTGGGCAAAATCGTCACAGCCCCTTCAGCAATTTCTTCCTGCTGATACACAGGTGCTATTTTGGATCCCCAACTATCTGAGCCAATCCAGAGAAAATGCCCACTTTGGTTTAATTTTTTCGCTGCTTCCAATATCCTCCTATAGGAATAAGAATAAATAAAACATACCACATTTATCAAGAAATGCTACACTTATGAATGTTACAAGACAGATATATCAAGTTATATGCACTCAATAGGTCATCATTAAACAATCAGTCTATCATTCTAACTGCTGGTCTTATCTCCTAAAGGAATATACTGGCGACTTTCCAGTAGCTGTTAATTAGCTTTATTCTTAACTCATTCACTTTGTTCTATCATCCTTACTTGTCTCACTTCTGTCAGTCCCCAGGTTTTACTCTACAGACATTTCAGACTTAGAAACTAGAAGGCTGTTGTGTCTCTGTGCACCAGAAGGCAACCCGTAACTGCATAAGAATGTTGCAATTCCTGTAAAATCTCACAAGATTTTATACTGAATATGAAATATGGTATAAAAAAGGATGTGGGCCACAAATCTGATCCTACATAAGGAAGAAGAGTAATCAGCACCTGATGTCATCTTCATTGGCAAACATAATCACCGCCCGGGCGTTAGGTGTTTCTAGCAGGCGTTTGATAATCTTTTCAAATTCTCCAGGTCTTGGTTCACGTGGAATTTTCTGTGATTGGGCAATGCAAACGCCACCTATTTTTTTGAAAAAGAAGAAAGCGATTCAGAAAGGGCATTTATTTAATTAACAAAGTTAATGAGGTTAGCTACTTTATAAAAACACATGATTTGGTACAAAATATTATTTCTCAAAACATCTGCTATTCTCACCTATCAAGAGCAATTATGTTTGTTTGCATTATAATGTGTGTATCAAGTAAATTACATCAATTACTTAATCATATATCAGATCAGGAGTATTTTTTCCCCAAGTTTAAAAATTATCTTTGTGGATGTCTATAAGAAAACTGGAGTGATCAAAAAAGTGTAACAAGAGTTAAGGAGTCAAGGAAGTTTTGGGGTCAAGGGCTGTTTTGATTCATTTAACAAAAGTTGAAGGACAACTGCCTGGATTAGTAAAAAGCATGAGTAAGTCTTTCTGACCCATGAGACCACCAATGAGAACGTCCTTTAGCTACTTTTATTTATTAGTAGAGTTCCTTTAAAGTTAATTTCATCTTATAGCTCATAGTGAGTATAGCAAAATTTTTGTGCATTAGCATAAAGACAAGTTATCAAACAAGTGGTCTTCCAGACCTTCTGAGACACAGGCAAGTCCTCAGTTGAAATGCCTCCACCATGAAAATTGAAATGGTAGCCATCCCATTCCGCTATTACAGCAGTAAAAAAAAAAATCTTTTGGCCTTTCCTTCTAGGGCAAAAAGAGACCGAAGAGAAAAATTTAGAATAGATCTCTTCCACTGGGCGGGGACAGAAGAAAGAGGTTTCTCGGTTGCAACAAAGCAGAGATATAACACATGCTAACACTAGGAAAAAAAGCAGGTTAGCAATATGTTTCAGTTCTATTATGGTTTAAACAGGCTTTTTGAGTCCGTTGGGTATTAAATAACTATTTATACCATTGCTTCAGTAGGCAAAGGCATTTTTACTCCCAAACAATTAGCAATGCCTTCAGTTACCCAGAAGTTACTGGTACCGTTGTATGCTCACATTAGGCTGGACACTGGGAATACACAGTCTAATCCAAGTATTACCATCCAGTTTGTGAGCTAGACATTCCAATAAATTATTATGGACTATGTAACAAACTTTAGAAGAGAATATATCATACAATGAGAGCACAGAAGAAGGCATGAGTAAAATGCTTGAGAGAGATGGATTTTAAAGGACAATACACAGCCACACGGGGACAAAAGTGGGACATTTCTGAAACAGGAAAAGGTATGAAAGAACCTTGTTTGATTACGGCCTGTGGTAGAGACTGGCTGAGGTCTGAAGTTGGAAAGAGTGGTCAGATCTAGCTTGAGAATTACTTTCTTAGACATGCCAAATAATTAGGACTGTATCTTGAAAACAGTAGTAACCCACCAAAGTTCAAAAGCAGGAACAGAATGGGCTTTATGCTTTAGAGAAAAATCTCAGGTAACCAAACAAAGAGGAAATGCCTAATAGTCAGACAATGGGTGTCCGGTGTGTTGGGATCACACTTAACATGTGTGGAAATAGTATATGATGAACAGTTGTAGACTACTGAAAGCTTATTTTTCTTTAACTTAGAGCACAGTCCAAATTATCTCTGCGATAGCAATAATCTTACTAACCTTACAATATGCTCTTTGGGGGTGGGAATTGCCTATAATCCACAGACGGAGACTGTAGTTAGCTAGCCTACTGATAATTACTTAATTAATTCAGTAAATATGTATTGGGTGTGCACTTGTCTGTGTGGGGGCCATGGGATGCAGTGGTGAATAATAAAATAGATACGGTCTCTGCCTTCACAGAGTTTAGAAATATGCACGAGCCAGGTTTAATGCAAAGAAAAAAAAAGGGTATATAATTATAAATTATGGCAAACCCTATGAGGAACAGCAATAGTAACTTTTTTAATCCTCACTCAAGGATATGTTTATTGATTTTGCAGAGAGAGAGAAAGGGGGAAGAAAAGAGAGAGAGAGAGATTGATGTAAGAGAGAAATATCTGTCTGTTGCCTCCTGTACACACCCCGACCGGGATCAACCCTGTGACCTAGGTATGTACCCTGACCAAGGATGCAACCGACAACCTTTTGGTGTATAGGACGATGCTCCAACCCACTGAGCCACCCAGCCAGGGCAGAGCAAGGGAATTTAAGTTAGATTGAGCAGTGCTCAGGGAAAGACTCCCTAAAGTGGTATCACTTCATTGAGGTCAGAAAGAAGAGAGAGTGAGGGTAAAGAACATGGGCCGGGCAGGGAAGAGCCAGTGAAGTCAATGAATGATGAGGAGAGAAGTCTGAGACGAAGATGAGAGGTAGACAGGGGCAGGATCCTGCATGGCTGTGCAGGGCCTGTGGAAGATTGGGAATAATTAAAATGTTTGAGTTTCTCACTAAATGTTTTAGTAGCCCACAAGCATATGTCACATCAATGCATTTCATGGAAGAAAAATGGTTGCAGATTGCTGATGCAGAAGGAAGCCTGGAGTGGACAGAACACGAGGCAATGAGCCCAGTTGGGAGATTATGGGGATAGGCAGAGGGAAAACGCAATGCTACCTATGCTCAGGGAGAGCAGATGGGGCTGTCAGATAAAAATTGTACATATTTACGTTGTACTGATTTGATGTAAGCAGGAGGCAGTGAGAAATCACTAAGCATGACTTGAAGGTTTTGTCCTTTGTGACCAGTTTCTGTGATGCCACCATTAGACAAGCAGGAAAAACGGGAGAGTGAGCGGGTATGTGAAGGAGAAAAGCATGATTTTGATTCAGGACAGGTTGTCTCTGAAGTACCTGTGAAACATCAAACTGAAAAAGTGGGTCTGGAGTTGAGAGAGGAGGGAAATGGAATTATAATTTGTCAGACGCTGACACGGTAGGTAGTTAAAGTGTTGGGAGTGAAGAGATCACTCCAAGGGAATATTTAAGTCAACAATAAGAAACGGGGAATGATGGAACTAGGAAAACCCACTAGCTTTGGAGAGAGGGCCAGTGAACGAGATTTGGAAAGGAGTGATCACATAGTTTGAGGAAGAATCTTTGGGGACAAATTATAGCAGTAAGTTGTAAACTATGTCTAATGTCTTTAAAAATCAAACAAACAGACAGACAAAGAATTGTGGTTGCTGGAGGCATTAGGTAACTACAGAAACGTAAGACCAAAACTGTAACACCCACTAGGGAACAATAGCTTTTTTAAAGTCTGACTGCCCTTTGAATTAAATGGCTGTGATTACTTAAGCATCTCATTAAAGACATGCCATATCTTAAGTATCATTCTGAGATTACTACTAACTTCATAGCCAGAAGAACTGAAGGCTGGAAAATTTTTATTACGACTATTTCATAGAAGACAAACAGACAATCCAAGCCTGGATTTTAATCTGGATTCAATGATTTATTCATTCATTCAGGAGCTATTGGATATTTTTGTTAGTTAACTTGAGTTTCTACACAGTCTAAATCCATTTCATATTTTTTTATTCCTCTGCCTCACCTAATATTTGTCAGCCTGGCCCATTTGTATTTCTCAGGAAAGTGGGATTGCACAATTAATTGACTTTGGCCGAACAAATACTTGTGGAGAAACTGTTCCACGTGGCCCTTGGCTGTTTGGTGCCTTAGGGATATTTTATTGAATCATGGATTGCATTGCTTCCCAAGTGATTAGGGTTAGAAGACAGGACTCTCTTCTTAGCTCTGAAACTCATTCACACTTTCTATCTCCACAACTGTCGCAAAGCCAGACCGTTAATCCATTCATATGCACTCATGGTCTACTATGTTTCAGGAGCTACAGGCATTCAAAGACTGCCCGTCCTCAGCAACCTTATAATTAAATGACAAGATGTACACATTAAAAAGCCAAATAAAATTGTAAAATTATCTAATGATAAAAGATAACAGTGTAAAAATACTCAAATACAGTAATAAGCAATGCCATCTGCCCAAACAGTCCTATGACTACATAAGAAGTCATTATATACTTAGAGTTTGATTTTAAAAAGTGAAATTTAGTCAAATGTTCAGGCTTAATCAAAAATATGTTTTCTAACAATACTCATCATCTATTTTTTAATAGGCTCTCTGACTTGATTTAGACTCCCGGGGTGGGCGGGAAGAAGAGGAGCTGCCCTCCATCAAAGACTAGGTGCATTGCGTCTATTTTTCCATACCTCACTCTGAGAGAGTACTGACTGTGTACAGTTCCAGGGACACCGATGTTCCTATTCTGCAGGTGTGCTCAGTTCTGCAGGAAATAATTTTTGAAGCTTAGCATTTAGGAAAAGAATGTTGTATGGAGGAATTTATAACTGACTGTTTATTAGAATTTCCTGATTTCATTGCCTATGGAAAGTTTTTTCCTTTTGATTCTATGATGATAATTAAAAGACCATTTGCTCAACTTAACACTGTAAGCTTAGGTACACTTTATAACACGTGAGATGGCTCCTTCCCAGTCTTATTCACTCTATGATACCTTACTGCTCCTAAAGGTAGAACTCGAAGGTTGGTGTTATCACCAGATTTCTGATGTGGAAACTGAAAAACACGGATATCGACAGCTAGCAAGAGGTTGGAACTCAGGTTCAAAGCCAGATCTGTGTGACTGCAAGTCTAGACTTTTCACCACCCTGCGCATCAATAAATGACTATACCTGTTGCTTAATGGTTTAGTGGATACAAGAAATTGATAAATAAAATAAAGCAAATTTAAAGACTCATTAAAAAACCCAGCAGGTCACCCCTTATGAATCTAACTGATAGTTATATAAATACAGTGCTTCTACTGAGTATTAAGAACTTAATTAAAACACTTAGTCTCATGCAGATTATAGAACTGATGTAATCTTCTTCAGTATATAAGTAACCAGTCTACTCTCAATAAAAAAATAAATAAAATGAATATACCTTAATTAAGTTTGTTAAAATTATAATGTCAAAAATTAAAAATAAAAGATAAAGCTTCCTATTAAAAAAAGAAACACCTTTCCAATTGCCCGTGTAAATACCTGTCCTCAGGAAGACTTTCCTGGGTCTGTAGTCTTCCCCTTCACATTGGAACTGCAGCAACCACAAGAATTGTGTTTTTTTAAATTGTGTTATTTGTTTTTACCCTAGTCTATAAGCTCCGTGACTAATGAACCTAGTCTTTCACATTTACCACCATACTCCCCATCACCGATCTTCTTGGTACACAAAGACTTCAACAAATATTTGTTAATTAATAAAAGGAGGACCTGTGATAGATCGTGCTGAAATAGAGAAATAGATATGAGACGATCCTGCCTCCAAACTCCTCACAGCCAAGTATGGAAAAATGCATATAAATATATGTTTAAAAAATAAGTGGCATAAAAAATTTGCACCAGGTAATGTAGAGGAAGTTGCCAAAGAAACTTGGGGGCTCTACCTTCCAAAATAGTTGTTAGCAAGGTTCTATGAATTAGAATGTTGCCTTAACTTTAGTTCATTCGTCTTTAAAGTTGCACAATAATTTGCTTTTAATGATACAAGAGCAAATTTGTAAATAATTCCATTCCTAATTTTTATCTCTTTAGAAAGCTGAGGCTCATGGGTGAGTAGCCCAACATCTGTTGTCTGAGAGATGAAAGGTTCATGTCACTGTGTTGGTTTGCTAGCGCAGAAAGATGCTGGAACGAGAAAGTAAACAGCCCAGGAACCAGAAGACCTGAGAGTGGATCCTGTGTGACCTTGAACAAAGTCTCTTATGTCTCAGTTTCTCTACCTCTGTGACAGGTTCCTAATAACTATGAGCCAGGATGCCAAGAGAATAAAATTAAAAGGGCAAAATGATAAAGTTCTATACAAATGTGGCACATTATTATCACTATTATCAATAACCATGACCAGATAAGCATCATCACCAAACCTGAGATGGGAGATAGTTGATATTTAGACCTAAAACATGAGTTTGTCAACAGATCATATCCTTAAACCCTTCACCATTCTTTGTATAATATTATCAAATTCTGAGAAGTGATGCTTGCCCATTGTCCATAATGACTAATTATAGATGTGTGTCTGTAAATAACCAAATTTCACTGTCCACTTATTGTTTGGCCACCACAACGTGATAGAGGCAATCTCAATGTGAGAGAATATGAAAAGTTAGTTATACTCTCTTCCCTGACCCCCCTCCCAACTTTCTACCCAAAAGATCCAAGTCCCCTTTCAAAGGAAGTCCATAAGTATTTCAAAGATCTGGGTTGAAAAATTAGAATTTACTCTTTAAAAGAATAAAAGAATGGCAAACACTGTTAAACTATTAATGGTGCTAACTATTAAGAAGTGAAGTTGCAGAAATAGCCACATGTTCTGTCTCATTTAAACATTTGCTTATAGACTATTAATCAGCTAGAATTTAAAATCTGAGACAATATTCTTGCCAGTTGGGCTCCCCAGAAGCAGACCCTTAGAAAGAGTTTGAAATGCACATTCACCCTTGGCATCTACTCTATGGAATGCTGAGGAATGAAGCAGGGCTGGGCAGAGATGTCTTGTTAGCTGCGGCCCACAGACAAACAGCCAAGGCCACAGGGAGCTCTGAGGCTAGGATGGCCTCCAGAGTTGTCCCTGAATTAGGTCAGGAAGGTGAACCATTATACCTCCATATCTATCAGTCATCAGATGTGGGCATTCCTGGGAAGGGGGGACAGAGACACTGGGCAAGGCAGCTCTCTGTAGGCAGGCAACCCTTCAAGGGGCTTTAGAGCAGTCCCCAAGGCAAAGGCAACATATCCTTCACTGAATGGAGATCTGATGTGATGGGAGACTCACCATATATACACATTAAGATTTATAGATAAATGAAGATGTATCTCTAAACTAACGATGTAAGTCAAATAATTAATAACACTTTATTGTTTAATTGCAAAACCTCTCTTCAAAGAGGTCTTATTGCACAAAGAAAGGCAATGTATAAAAATAGTACAAAACTGGAATTGGAGCCAGCTCAGAGAAGAGAAACAGGATCATAAAACTCCCTGATATTTAGAGTTTTGTTAAAGCAATCTGAACAGATAAAGAATCATGTTTTTAGTTGTTGCTTATTTTTAAGAACAAAATTTATATTAATAATGTTCAATGAAAAAGATAAAACAAGAAACAGCCCTGGCTGGCATAGCTCAGTGGATTGAGCACAGGCTGCGAACCAAAGGGTCACAGGTTCGATTCCCAGTCAGGGCACGTGCCTGGGTTGTGGGCCAGGTCCCCAGTGCGGGCTATGCAAGAGGCAACCACACATTGATGTTTCCCTCTCTCCCCCTCCCTTCCTCTCTCTAAAAATAAATAAATAAAATCTTAAAAAAAAAAAAAGATGAAACAATATCAAAGCACCAAGCTCCAACTGTGATGAAAATCAAAGATTAAATAATTAGAATGAAATTGTTAGCATAGGTAGCTAGATATAAGTAAAGGAAGGGAGCAAAGGGAATCAGACATTATGAAGTATAATAAGCTAGGGAGCTGAATTGGATAATAAGCCTGCTTGCTCCACTAGGAAACTTCAGCTTCACACACTCCCCAGGGAACCACCAGTTCCTTTCCTACAGATTACTGGGAAGGGGTGGGGGGAAGGGGTAGAATAACAAATAGAAGCCTAGACAGTATAGGGGGAGGTGCTTCTATTTTGAGGCATGTGCAACAGGAGCCAAGACGGACCACAAAGACCTATCGGTCTAGCCCGAGAGAAAGATCAGATTGGTTAAGGGACGCAGGACCCCAGAAGATCTAGGAGATGGACTGGTTATAGGGAGGACCCAATGCCAGCCTGTGAAAGATTGGGAAACTGAATAGTTATTTTGAAAAAGTGCCTAGCCCTTCCCAAGCTCAAGATAATATAACACAAGCTTAATAAAAATTGTTCCTCCCCTCTCACTAACACAAGCTCACCCCATTTGTTTCTCCATTCTCTCTTCATAGCAGCCACGCGGCCTGGCAGCCGCACAAACTCCAAGTGCAAGCCTGGGCACAGCAATGCAGCACCAACCGCAGCGCAGCAGGGAGCAGACTGTACTGGTGGATGGGGACAGACACAGACTAAACTGGATTAAACTGGATTAGGCATGGCACACAAGTTTTGGACACCGGCCTTCTTTCTGCATTTGATGAAGACAAGGATTTTTTTCCACAGTGAGGACAAAGGGCAATGAGATATTGGGGACCTGGGGGCAACCTACTATTTCCACCCAAATAAATCTTACCAGCAGACCTTATCCTTCCATGTGGGTCCCTGAAAATGCTTTTCTCGTGACACCACAAGGACCCCATTTCCACCGGCTACGAAAGTACTTACAAAGCTACATATAGAATATTAAATGGGATTCTTCTTTAAACGACATGATTACTACCAGTATCTCGAGTTGTTTCACAATTTCGGTCAAGTTAAGTTCTAAGTAAATCAGGTCAAGTCCCTGATTGTATAAATTGTTAGATCTTCATGATAGACTTTGGGTTCGGTACATAAACAAATCAACATAATTAACCTTTTATCAGTTGTTAAAGAGAATAACTAAACTTTGGGTAAAAAATGATTGGTCAACATTTTTGATTGACCATTAAGAAATTGTCTATAACAGACTATTTTTGTTCCAATAAAAATGTGATGTAGGCCCTGGCTGGTGTAGCTCGGTGGATTGAGGGCAGGCTGCAAACCAAAGGGTTGCCGGTTCGATTCCCAGTCAGGGCACATGCCTGGGTTGCAGGCCAGGTCCCCAGTGGGTGCCCTGTGAGAGGCAACCACACACTGATGTTTCTCTCCCTCTCTTTCTCCCTTCCTTCCCTTCTGTCTAAAAATAAATAAATAAAATATTTTTTTAAAATGTGATATAGCTAGTCAACTAGTATTTCTTATAAAGCACCTTTAGATAATAGCAATGAGCAGAACCAAATAATTTTTTTCCTTAAACATAATATTTACACAAAAACTCAGGCTCCGGATCTCCAATTTGAGAGTGGGGAGACTACCTCGTCTCCAAGTAATTCTCTGGACCCCAACTGTCCTACAGCGCACCTTCTTCTGACACTCGACAAAGATATAGCATCAGAATCCACACATTAAGGGGCCCGTTCCATAAGACTGCCTCCCTCCCCAGTTTGTTACCTTTGGTTTTCCTGGCAACCAGCCCTGTCCCTAGGTTAACGAAGGTGTTTGTTTGTTTTTTTTCTGAAGTCATTTTGTTAACAGAAGACTCCTTAATTACACTCATCCCTTGAGAAATTCCAAGGGTTTTAAGAGCATTGTGCCAGAAACAGGGACAAAGACCAAATATGTTTTTCTTATTTCAAATCACAATATCACAACTCTCCTCTCTAATTACCCTTAGCATCATTTCTTCCATCTTTCTGGAAGCATAAGTAAAATAACAATTTTGGCTTACTGTATTTAATTGGTCCTTTGCTGATAGTTGAGTTAAATTTGTTCTAAGGTTCAAATAAGTGTAATCACGCCTCTTGTAACAGTATTTTCACTTCCTTAGGCGGTGTACAATTGGGACTTAGCAGAAAAGTGCATCACATGATGAAAGTGTGTATGTTTATTAGCTTAAAGTGCACTTTGTGAAAGAGATTTATCTCACACGTTAAAGAAAAAGTGTTATCTTTAACAACATAGATTTAAAAGAGCAAAATTAGACTTAAATCTTTCTCCCTCTCTCTCTCTCTCTCTCTCTCTCTCTCTCTCTCTCTCTCTCTCACACACACACACACACACACACTTTATGCTTTTTCCTCTCATCAAAGCAATGAAGTGAGGGAACAAAGCCGCTGCTCCAAAAGGAGCAGGAGCCCAATGCTGCTCCCCTGTATCCTGTGAAGAGCAGCAATATGAACAATCCACTATGAAGAAGAAGGGCACAGAGAGCTCCTCTCCTGCCCTGCCCCTCTCCACGGGGACTCGCAGACAGATGCTTATGCTCTGGGGGGACACTGGGCTGAGACAGGCCCCCGGGGTCAGTGCTATACACACTAGGCTTCCTAACTCAGCCACAGCTCATCACAGATCCAAAGGTCTGCTCAGGAAAACGGCAGGATGCTGGGGACAGATGTCATCTCTGGGGCACACCATCCTGGCCCTTCACTTGTTGGCTATGTGCCTCTGAGTTAGTTATGTGACTTCTCCGTGCCTCTGTCCCTCACCTGAAGATTGAAAAGGTGCCAGTATCTTCCACATGGGCTATTGTGAAGGGATTAAATAAGCACTTAGCAGATCCATTTTTTTCTCAGAAAATCCATTAGTTGTAAATTATTTAAAATAAAAATTGACAAATCTCAAATAGATGTGGTAGTTCACTTTCACCAAGCAATATCCATCTATGACATTATTTGTAGACACCCGAGACTGCGTTCCCCAAATGTACGTAGAATAATAACTCTTACTAGAGATTCCAGTCAATGGGGATGTTAACTGCAGAAAGTTCCACAGTTAGAAGGAAAGCTCGTGTCCACAAGGGACAACTAAACACATGATGTGTTGCCTCTTCCCACTCCTGAAAACTGGAAATATCGAAGGAGACAAGGCCATGAGGGAAGAAAGAAGAGAAAAAGAAGACGAGAGAAGAGAGACTAGAAAGCAGGACATCCAGACCAGAAGTATCTTTTGAGGTACATAAAATATGAATTCCCTACAGGGTCAAAACAGCAAATGTGGGCTAGGAACAGTTGGAAAAGGAATTCTAGATTAGTTTTAAGTAAGTTTTACTCATGTGTTGTTTGCATTTGAATTTATTTGGATTAGTTTCTTAGTACTATATTTGGAGTGTTTGGGGATTTTAATTTTCATTTGTTTTTGCCATTTCAAAGTAGATTTCTAGGTACTGGGGCCAACAATATGACAGGAAGGTTTCAAAAGATAAAACTAATTCCCTGTAAATGCTCAAATGCCCAATATGAACAGACTCTCTAAGAGAAATTTCACATTTTCCAGCCCATTGCCTGGAAAAACTATTATGCCCAAGACTATTAGAATCAAAGTGAGCACTGTTTAAATTTCTTACTCATTCTGGACTAGAAAAAAATTAGTACTAGACTTTGAACTAAGCTTATTATAATTAAAAATACCATTGGGCTGTGAATTAAGTTCATTATAATTAATTTAGAAATTAGTAATTCAGTTACAGATTAGGACTTCCTTACAGAATTATACCATTTAAATTAGTGAGGTGTAGGGCAGACTTTGGTGGCATCTACCCTTCTCCAGTCATTCAATAGATATTTATTGATCACTTTTGTCAGATGCTTTAGACACAGTGCATACATAGTGAACAATACAGAGGGGCCTCTGACTTCATAGAGCTCCTATCTATCTATCCAGGGGGCCTAATGAATCCTGATACCTGTGGGCATTCACTAAATGGGTGATAAATGAATGAACAAGAAGCTCCTGTTTCATGATATAGTGAGTTGATCTAATAAAGAGGCAATAAGCATACCCATGTATTAAAAACACCGTCATTCAGAAAAAGGTAAAGTGTCTCTGTATCTATATTATATCTGCACATAACAAAGTCATTTCCAATGTCTTCTACAAATAGGACACTCTCCCCAGCATTTCAATAGCAGCTATCCAAGCCTGCAAACCATGAGCATTCTATCCAGCATGCAATACTTGTATCATAATACTAATGCTGATAATACTACTTATCAACATTACCTGAATTCTGCCATACGTCGGTTTTCAATCAGCGGTTCTTACTCAGAAGAGCATTTTCAACAGATACTCAAAGTGGGCTGACAGTCTCGATTTAAGAAAGAAGGAACTAATAGCTAAAATATTATTATTTTAGCTAACTCTTTAAAACAAGAATTGTATCACCACCAATGTACAGTAGTGACTAAACTAAGAAATAGACTTTATAGAACAAAAATAAACACCAAAATCATTTGAAAACTCATCCTTTACACAGATGCAAGTACTTGTGGTATTTTTCTGTGCAATGCAGCATCATTTTCCACAGCAGGATTTGATCTATGTGTCTGAGATAAAAAAAAGGTTAAAAATATAGTTATATCTTTAACTTGTTGGGTACAAATAAAACTAAAAAGAGAAGAGAGTTTTGGATAGCAAGCCATCTTATAATTTAATTATTTAAAAGACTCTTTTTAAAAACACTTAATGGCTGTACTAAATTATAATTGATACATAAAAGAGCTGCACACATTTAATGTATGCAATTTGATGATGAGTCTGGACATATGCGTACATCTATGACACCATCACCAAAATCAGGTAACAAATGTATCCACTGTCTCCACAAGTTTCCTGGTGTCGCGTGTGTGTGTGTGTGTGTGTGTGTGTGTGTAGAACACTTAACATGAGATGTACCTTCTTTACAAACGTGTGAGTACATAGAACAGTGCAAAGTTAGCTACAGGCACTACGTTGTACCACAGATGTCTAGAACTTCTTTATCTTGCAAAACTGAAACATCATACCCACTAAACAACAACTCCCTATTTTCCTCTGCTCCCAACCCCTGGCAACCACAATTCTACTGTTTCTGTTAGTTTGACTATTTGGGATGTCTCATGCAAGTAGAATCAGACACTATTTGTTCTTGTGAGACTGGCTCATGTCACTTAGCATGATGTCCTCCAGGTTAGTCACTGTTGTCACAACAGTACAATTTTCTTCTTTTTAAGGCTGAATACCATTCTACTGTATGTATATTTCACATTTTTTAATCCGCTCATTTGTCAGGGGGCACTTGGGTTGCTTATATAGTTTGGATTTTGTGAACAACGCCGCAACAAACATGGTAATACAGATACCTCTTCAAGATCCAATTTCTTCACATCCTTGCCAACACTTGTTATATTTGTTGTTTAGTTGGAGGGGTTTTTGGGGGGGAGGGGTTGTTTGTTTGTTTTTGATAATTGCCAACCTTACAAGTGTGAAGTGATAGCTCATTGCAGTTTTAATTTGCATTTCCCTGATGACTAGTGATGTTGAACCCCAAAGCACAGACCTCCTGGGTCTAATCCTAATGGTCAAGTACACTCATTGTGCTTTGCTATTGTTTCTCAGCAACTGTCTCCTTGGTCATTAAACCTTCTCAACATACATAATTCAACGCAGCATCAACAAGTAAAATAGCATAATCAAAATGTTTTCTACCACCAGAAATAAGTAATTTGGAAAATACTTTTTGTTTTGGTTCAGGTTGGGCAAAACTTTAATTCATTAACATCCTCTCAAAAGAGTGTCCTGCAGGCTCCCACTCCCCATAAACCCAGGCATGCCTGCCTTTACTCACGGAGCATTAGCTGAGCTCTTATTACATAAAGAATGCTCTGTAGGAATCTGGAGTTACAAAATGAATAAGAAGACATGGCCCCTGTTCTTGAGGCACTCAAAGTGAATAACACAATCTGTAAAAAAATAGTTCAATCTGATGTGAAAAATGCTGCAATACAGGAAAGTCTAGGAACAAGGAAGTGGGAGAACAGAGTCGAATAACTATGAGTTAGATTCACCGCCCCGGCCAGTCACTGTGGGCCGCACGGTCAGAGAAGTGTGAAAAGTGCATGTATGGCACACCGATATACACCAGGATCAACAAGTCAGAAAACATTTCAGAAGGGAGCTATGGCTGTTTTAGCTAGTCAGGAACCAGCAACATCTATTCCTAATCAAGGCTACAAGTCAACAGATATGTTTGGTATTTCCCATAAAAATGTGATTGGCATTATTAATTAAAATACAGTGCAATAAACACCCTGCATTTATGTGCTAAAGGGGATCTAATTTCACTTTTGCACAATAAGAAATAAACAACTCACTTTGGGGTAGAAGGAACCCAGAGGAAAAAAAATTAAATAAGCAATAAAATGGCCACTTGAAGGAGAAATAGCAAAACATCAGTCCTAGGAACCCAGGATTGCAGTTGGGTTCAATAAACTTTAATCATGACTACCCCTCAAACAGCTATATACATAGCACTTTTTTATTTCTAGGTTAAAATATGTCAGAACTCGTGCCCTGGCTGGTGTAGCTCAGTGGATTGAGCGCGGGCTGGGAATCAAAGGGTCCTGGTTTGATTCCCAGTCAGGGCACATGCCTGGGTTGCACGCTAGGTCCCCAGTGAGGGCCATGTGAGAGGCAACCACACATTGCTGTTTCTTTCCCTCTCTTTTGCCCTCCCTTCCCCTCTCTCTAAAAAAAATAAATAAATAAAATCTTTATTAAAAAATGTCAGAACTTGTGAGAAGATTTTGTTTTACTTTTATTCCTACTACTGCAAACTCTGAAAATGTTTAAGCGAGGGCAAAATCACATCATTTCAGTATTCACTACCAAACATACTTTCACTGAAACCAAGAAATTTCTGCATCTTCAGTGTTATAGGAAATTTGGCAGGTGTGTTATTACATTTTGCACTACCTTATATCATTTATCTAAAGGGGTTCTTGAAAGAACATTAAACTTTCAATAATCCTAACATCATCTGAGCACAAAAATGAAAACTGATCAGAACCACAAATGACAAAAAGATAACAATTTGTTACCTCACAAATTTCAGTAATATAATTTCTAAAATTTCTGTTCACGCAGTGACTGCTACATAAAAACTCATCCTCTTTACAAACGTATTGTCTTAACCATATATAGCATGTGATAGCTTTAAAATGAAAAGCAATTTGGCTTGTGAAAAAAAATCCTGAAATAGAAATAGTATGCCAAAAGCACCGCTTCTATCCTTATAACAAGTTTGCTCGTGCTATGATGTAATTTTCCCATCCCTACCGTTGGACCATGGCCACATTTCCTCTGGGTGACCCAGGGCAGTCACTTAGCCTCACTGGCTTTCAGTTTCCTTATTTGTGAAAAAGAAGGATGCCTGGCAGGATGATCTCAAGATTCTTTTGAATTTCAACATTTTGTGTTTCTATGTATATACTGCATATACTGCCTCCATGAATGCTGTGAATTATGTAAGTTCTAATATGGGAATAGAACATCATGTAAAATATAATAAATCATTTTTAAAAGTCTAGAAGATACACAAGAAAACTTGTTGAATTCAAAATTATGAAACCCGGCTTCACGAGTCAGAGCACGACTGAGAAATTTAAAAACTAATCTTTATGAGAGTATGAGAGCCTCAGTCAGATGCTTGGGATATGGACGGCAATGCGCTGAAGCACTAAACGGCTTGTCAGTCCAATGCAAATGAAATGGGAGTGAGGGTCAGGCATCGTCATGAAGATGGACACATCTCTACGCTCATTTGTCCATTTATACCTTGCATTACACTATTCAGTACTAGCCTCCCTTCTCATCCTCTAGTTTCTCTCTCATATTTCTTTATACTACTCTATTTTCCTTTTCTCCTGTCTTATCTTACTGCACTCTTTCCCCTTTTTCAAAAGCCAGACAACGGTGAAAGGTCTCCTGATACAGCAACCTTCCAATTACTTCTATCTTGTTTCCCTAAGGCTCACTAACAGAAGAGCAGAAGCAAAAAAGAACTGTTGTGTGGACTGGAGTCTGGTTAAGCAGGGAAAATAGAACATGTTCATGCCCTGGCCTCTGTGGCTCAGTTGGTCAGAGCTTCACCCCATAAGCACGTTTGTGGGTTTGACTCCCAGTCAGGCCCATACCTAGGTTTGAGGGTTAGACCCCCTGTCCATGCGGGAAGCACCCAGTCAGAGCTTCTCTCTCACACCTATGTTTCTCTCTCTCCTTTCCTTTCTCTCTAAAAGCAATGAAAATGTGTTTTCAGATGAGGATTATTTTTTTTCAAGAACACATTAGTTTATCTCTACTTCTTCCAAATACCCAACTAAATTGTTGAGTATAAAATGGGGAAAACAGAAAAGAAACGTCATCAGTGTTTTGAAATCTGAAAAGCAGATGATAACCAAGTCATAACTGACTTACAAGATTTGCAAAAACTGAAACTAAAGCGTACAAAGCATGGGGATAGGCTCATATCACAAAAACAAAGCAGTCACTCCACCTAACAGCAGAAAGGACCTGGAAATGGAGGCTCCGGAGACTCCAGAAAGTGGGGTTGAACACAGAAGCGGGTAAAATCTTTGCAATTCCATTCCTCCAAATGCAGTCTCTCTGCACAGATCAGGAGGTCACTTTCTGTAAGATGAATTCAAGAGGATTACATTTCTATAAAGTAAAAGCCTTCGTGCTGAATGGGGAGCCCTTGGTCCCCCTTTGCTGCTTATTATCCCGACTCCAGCAGCATAACTTTCATCTCCCAGGCAGGCACTTGAAAGAGTCTCTCTTGGAGAAATTGGCCAAAGGGTAGTAACATGCTGACACTCACATACGGATGTCTCCCAACTAAATGGCATGTCTACCTGCTCACTTTTAGGTGAAGTCGCCAGTCAGTGCCACACTGTCCAAGCTTCCAAATGGTTTGTCAGTACCACATTCTTAATTGTTGCGCCACACAGAACAGATGGACTCAGAGGAGAGAGGAGTAAGACATAAGCAGATGATTTCTAAAATATTAGTATCTTCAGAGAGAAGATACTATGTCTGTACAACAAGAATAGGAAGCTATAAAAACACAAACTTTCAGAGAGCAAGAAAGAGCTACTGGAAGTTTGAAAGGGAAAAGAAGGTAGAAATATCTCAAAGATAAGATATATGAGAAAATATTTCAGATAATACAACAAATTTTAAAAATCATCATGAAATTAGAGGATTCATCATTCAGGAAGTATAACATTCAAATATTGAAGTCTCAAAAAGAAAATAAAGCAAGACCATCACAAAAGAAAGAACAAATATTTCTGAGAACTGAAGAACACAAGTTTTTAACTGAAAGTACCTATCAAATACCTAGCAAAAAGAAAAGAGAAAGAAGAGGAAGGGAAAGACCCGCATGAAGGAACATCGGTACAAAATTTTAAAACACTTGCAAGGGGAAGCAGATTACAGAAAAAAAGACATGGATTCAGAACAGCTTCACGATTCTCAGTGGTATAGTGCTGGTCAGAAGAAAATACAGCAACACCTTGAAAATGATGAGGAAAGATGAGTTTTATTCTTAAAAAAAAAAAAGCATATAACCAGCAAAAGTATAAATTAATGTGTGGATAAAATAAAGTGTACTTTGGACATTCAGAAATCTAAAAACATATTTACCTCCCACGCACCCTTTTTAGAAAGCTTCTAAAGGATGTACACCATCCAAACAAGGAAGGCAACAAGAAAGAAAGACTCCAAATCCAGATGACAGGTAATCCAACCGAGGAAAGTTCAAGGAACTTCTCAAAGTGGTGATGAAGGGAAGTCAGAGTTAATAGCTGTGCACCTGTTCTATAGATCCTCCAGTCCAGATTAGAACAGAAAGAGAGGGAACTCCAGAAGTATCTCCAAGAAAAAAAGAAAGAGAACTGATAGACTGTTGGATGTGTTTGAACGTACTGAAAGAATATGTACTGCTCTTCCAGAGTTTGAGGATAAATTCATAATTGATATATAGAAAAACCAAGCATAAAACAAGGCAAGGAATTAGTAAATCCAGGCAAAGTCATATGTTGTACAAGAAGAGACACCATGCTCACAGTCATGGTAATATGAAAACTAAACATTAATGGAACCCAAACTGTGATCCGATCCTGCTGGGATTAGAGAAGTGTATGTGCACCCGTGTGCACATGCGCGTGCAATTTGTGTGCGGTGGGAGTGAAGTCATCATCTTCCATAGGAGCATGAAAGCTGAAAATTTAGGAGATGAGCAGAACAAGTGGAACTAATGGAGTTGAAAACAAATGTTCTAAGGAATCAAGATTCAAATATGGGGGAGGAACGGGGTGGGCGACTTCTGGGTTTTGTTTAACTTGGTTGTGCTATATGCTATATCACTTAGATAAAAGCTATGCTTTGGATTCTGCTTTCTAAAGTCATAGCAGGAAGAAAAAAAGAAAGTTTAAAGATGGCAAGATGATTTTAGTGCTATCTGCTAAGGGAAGAATCTCTGTAACTGGGTTTCTCTTAAAAACTTTTCTGCATCTTTACACCTGTGCCTGTATTATCTGACTTAATTGGGCATTTTGTTTGTTCCTTTTATTTGTTTTTAAGTGGAATAATAGATGCCTGTTTAGTCTGTTTAGAGCCAAACCTAGACAATAATGTATTTTGACAAAAATAATAATTGATAAGAATGGCATGACAATCTATATGACTGGGGTTTAAAGCATCAGCTTTTGTCTCAGTTTCATTCCCAACCTCCAAAGATTCTTCTCAGATATATCAGTAATTGGTTTTCATGATATAAAAGACTATCATTATTCTTTTAATTTTTAATTGCATTTTATTGTTTATGCTATTATAGTTGTCACCGCTTTTTCTCACTTGCCCACCTCTACCCGGCACCCCGCCCCAGACAATCCCCATATCATTGTCTGTGTCTGTGGGCCATGCATATATGTTCTTTGGCTAATCCCTTCACCTTCTTTCATCCAGTCCCCTACCTGCACCGACGACACCTGTCAGTCTGTTCCATGTATCTGTGCTTCCACTTCTTTTTTGTTCCTTAGTTTATCGTATTCATTAGATTCTACTTAGAACTGAGATCATGTGGTATTTGTCTTGCACTGACTAGCTTATTTTACTTAGCATACTATCTACACAATTCCTATTAAAACACCAATGGCATATTTCACAGATCTGTAACAGACATTCCAAAAAATTATATGGAAAGAAAAAAAAAGACCCTGAATAGCCTCAGCAATACTGAGAAAGAAGGCAGTATTGCTATCACAAAACCCAATATCAAACTATATTATAAAACCACTATATTCAAAATAGCCTGGTACTGGCATAAGAACAGGCAAATAGATAGATATAACAGAACAGAGAGGCCAGACGTAAACCCACACCTTTATCATCAACTGATATTTGAACACAGAGGTAAGAACATACCATGGAGCAAAGACAGAATCTTCAATAAAGAATATGGGGAAAATTAGATTAGCATGTGCAAAAAGTGAAACTAGACTATTGGCTTACTTTATACACAAGAATAAACTCAAAACAGATAAAAGACAAATGTAAGTCAAAACCATAAAAATCCTAAAGGAAAACATAGGCAGTAAAATATCAGATATCTCATATAGCAATATTTTTGCCAATGTATCTCCTAGGGCAAGCGAAACACAGGAAAAAATTAACAAATGGGACTACATCAAATTAAAAGCTTCTGCAATGCTAAAGAAAACCATCAGCAAGTTGAAAAGACCTATCATTTAAACAAAACCACAACGGATACTTTATCTGGATACTATTTGCAATTTAATGCAGTGTTGTCAGATTTTAAAAAGTGAGTTCTTATGTGAATAAGGGCATAATTATCGCCCAGGTAATCTTATTCGAACATTTCAAGACCACTGAAGAATGAAGCTCTATGGGCAGTAGAGAACACAGGAGCCCGAAGTGTATTTGCAGCTCTGTGCATTGGTGCAGGTTACTCCAGTCCTGCAGCTATGAGCCCCGGGAGTTCATAGTAACTGGTAGGTCTTCAATAGTAGGTCATAAGAGAAAAGAGTGGGAGTAGGAAATACACGCGGGATCATCCAAACCCCTCCAGATAGGGTTTGGAGCCCTGGAAAGAGTGCTTTCAGCAAGATATGAGAGTGTTTCACAAAGGAGCTTCTTGGCAATATTTCTGCTAATAGATCCAGAATTGAAACTTGATGAATCCTATTCGGGAAACACATCACAAATGTCAATAATCTGTGATTCAAATATATCAACATGCACATTTAAATATATATTGTACGCTAAAACACAAGGGATTAATTTGTACCTCACAGTTCTCCAGAAAAGGTTTGCAATGACTTCTTTTCCAACTACAAATGGGTGCCTATCTTTGGAATACGTGGTAAATGAAGAGGTCCTTTGCACTCAGCACTCACACAGGAGAAAAGTGAATCAAACATCAGTAGTGGGGATAAAAATCTTATGCCAAGCACTGCGCCGGGCATGAGGGATGAGAAACCAGACCCCAATTTTCAGAGAAAGTGGTATTCAAGTAGTGAAAGACATAAAAGGTATTGGGTTCACAAGTCATTCCATTATTTTAATACCAAATAATAAATATTCACTTAAATCCCACTGATTTTCTAACACCACAACTTGGGCATAAAATTGGGAACTACCATGTAACTCAAAAATGTAACTCAAAAAGAGTTTGTTCCCGGCAGTATGTCACTGGAAAGCAGGGATTGTACAAAGTAATCCCTCTCATGGGTGTCCCAGATACAGTGATTTATGTGAAATCGGGCTGTTGCGCTGTTTTCTAGTAATAGGTTCCTCACCCTCCACCAACTCACATCCACAATCCTCACAAGGGCGATATTGCCTGTCTTTCATTTCTTTTTTCCTGTGAAATGACATCTGTGAGATTTAGTATTTTTTTTCTTTTTTTCAGAAAAAGAATTTCACTAATCTTCTTCGATTTCGATAGTGTCATTAAGAGTGAGATTCTTAGCAGGTTCTAACTGGACATAGCTTTGTACAAAGGAAATTAATGAACAGGGAAGCCTCTCAGAGCTTCCAATTTATGAGAAGTTTAATGAGGAAAAAGAGGGAGAAACAGGTCAGTGCTTTCTATAAGAACCAAATCTATAGCCAAAAAATGCTACTTCATGGTACTCCAGGAATATAAGTCTCCAGCAAATGTCTAAGGGGCTCAGATAGGCAAGATCGTAATTTATGTGAAAGGAGAAAAGTGGGCAAGAGGAGGGAGATAAAAAGAAAGAGAAAGCTACAGCATTGGATGAAAAGGAGCTATTTCTTAATAACTTCAGGTTCACACAACATAAGATAGCAGCAAGATCTTAAACACAGGAACTTTTTCTTCCTGGTTTCTCTTTATTATTAACCATGCAAAACATTCAAAATAATAATACTTGGTTTGTCATATTTAGAGCTCATGGCTTACATTTCTTCTATTTTCCTGCAGAATGATTAGCATTCAAACTATTTTTTGCATGGAGCACGACATGGGCTTAAAACTGAAAAATTAAATAGCTCAAAAAGTGTAGGTGGGCTTCTGTGAAATTTGTGCTGAGTGAAATTTAGAAAGCAGAATGCGGTACTAGAGTTGCTGCACGTGTGTTCTGTTCTATTATTAAATATCTAACTTCTAAATTAGGAAGATAATAACAAGCAATCTTATTGGAAAAGCTGAAAGCCTAAACAATACAATTCTGAAACCAAAATAAGACTGTTTTGTTATTTTTTACTTTTATAAAATATCATTGTGGCATCATAACAAAAACGAAAAGAACAACATCTGAAGAAAAAGATGGAAAAGAATATTGCCCATAATTTTGCCATCCTAGCACTGGAAAGTTTTATGACTAATTTCAGTCTTTATCCACATTAACCTGTAATTACCAGTTATTATTAATGTGCATAGACTGTTTGTGTTTGGTTTTCCACTGAGCACTGTATCATTTAGTGTTCTTCCATGTGATTGCATGAGAAGAGCAGAAAGAGCACAGGGTTTTGAACAAGAAGGTACGGTTTAGCACAATTTCGTTCCTATTATAGTCCTATTAGTTATCATGTTCTTAGCGACCCAATTTTCCATACAATTGATACACCAATTTTTTCTCACAGCTCTAAAATCCACTATAATAGCCCAGCTGGTGTAGCTCAGTGGATTGAGCGCGGGCTGGGAACCAAAGGGTCCCGGTTCGATTCCCAGTCGGGGCACATGCCTGGGTTGTGGGCCAGGTCCCCAGTGAGGGCCATGTGAGAGGCAACCATACATTGCTCTTTCTCCCTCCCTTCTCCTCTCTCTGAAAATAAATAAAATCTAAAAAAATAAAATAAAATAAAATCCACTATAATACACCTTTCCTTGATATAGCTCTTGCTGTTGTTGTTGCACTTTGCTTTATTTTTTTGTTTTTGTTTTTTGCATTTTTTTCATTGTTGTTCGAGTACAGTTGTCTCCATTTCACCTGAGGATATTTTTATTGATTTTAGAGGAGAGAGAGTAGGGCTGGGGCAGCGGGGGAGGAGAGAGAGAGAGACTGAAACATCACGTGACTGCCTCCAGTACGCTCCCCAACCGGGGATCGAACCCACAACCTTTTGGTATATGAGACATTACTCCAACTAACTGATCTACCTAGCCAGAACAATACATCTCTTTTCTTGTATAAAGAATACACTTGATATAACCTCATGGAAAAGTGAACATAATTATATATGTTTTATACCTTTTGGTACCTACCACCAAATTGCCTGCCAAAAGATTTATACCAATTTATATTGTTATCAGCAATATGAGATTATGCAGCAGCCTTGCCAGTATTAAATATTATATGTTTAATGTTTTGCTAATATAATGTTTGGAAAAGGATATTCCACCATACTCTGTAAATGTTTGATGTGATAATTTTGTGATAATTATTGGAAGCTATTAGGAGTCCTAGCAGTTAATAAAATTTTATATTATGACCCATAGTTCTATAAAGGACTATGGGTATCATTTAACCTAGTCTTTTACCCATGGAAAAAATTTTGAAGCACTATTTTGATGGAAAACTGGCAATTATCCTAGACTTCTCACTGTGCTTAATTGCCCTCATTCAATGTATTTCTTTGTCCTGTTGTTTCAAACTCAAAATCCCTCTTAAATCTGCCCACTCTCCTCTGTCTTCCCTGCATGGCCTCAGTTCAAGCCCTCTTTTGCCCTCACCTGGATTACAATAACCTCTTCTGTAGCATTTCTGCCTTCAATTCAATGACTGGCAACATGTATGGTCTAAAATATTAATCTGATGGTGATTGTTACTCCTCTGTTTAAATATTTCAACAGAGCTTCTGTTTTCAGGACAAAATCTGAACGTCAGGGCACAGCATGCAAGGCTCTTCATAATCTAACTCGGTCTTTAGATTCACTTTTCACCACTGAGCCCACACCCATTCAACACCCGCAAAGGTCATGCTCGTGAAGCCTTCGCCTAGACAACTACTGCTCTGCGTGCAAGGCTCATCTCAGGGGTCCACTCCTCCAGGAGACTTTCCTAATTCCACATCCTCTGGTGTCAGTTGCTCACTCACGATTCCACTAAAAGAGATTAAAAACCTCTAATCGGACCATATATTCCACTGTATTGTGGTTGTCTATTTAGCTGCTCATCTTCACAACCAGCCTACCGGCTTCCTAAGGTTAAAGATTTGCCTTTAACTCTGAATCCTCAGTGCCCTGCAAAGTGTGAGCTATCAGTGGTGGTGTATACATGTCTGCTGGAGTATAAATAAATGAATGGATGGTCCAGTCTCTACCCAGTGACTTGCAGTGACAGTACCCAACTGTGATAGTCCATCCTGTTGGTTGTGACCTTTAAAACTAGAGAGCTACTATCACATTTCTGTTACATATGACTAGGCAAATGTTCTGTTGAAATGTGCAAGGCCGTGTTAAAGTATTTATTGGCCTGAAAAATACATGAAATTGATCATTGTGAATGATTTACTGAATAGAATACTGAATACTATCTTTGACATGTATATTAAATGTGAGGTCTACACTAATAAAAGATAATTCCATAATAAAACACACACACACACACAATAAAGTGTGAATGCCTTCAGGGACAAATTGAATTTAAGGATGACTGGAGCCTCAGGTCCAATCTGACCATCTCAGAGGGTCCTTCTGCAGGTCAGGAAAGGCTTTCTGAAGGGAGCAGTGCGGACAGCCGCTGCCTGAGGGAAAGGTGTTGAGCGATGCATTTAATGGGCTCCTGCAGCTGCTTTCACACATATTCGGTATGGAAGAATGAACTGAAGGAAGAGAAAGGCAGGAAGAAAAAGGAAAATGGCCAAGTGCATTTGTTTAAAGCAAAGGAAGTAAACGAGAAGAGTGAGGGGAAGAGACATCGTATCCTATTTATTCTAAGAGCATGAAGACAATGATTTAAAAATAAGGTGGTCCAATACCAATTAGTACGGAGCCTCCCTTGAAAGGGAATACTTCCTTTTGCATTCTGCCTTTTGCATCCTTTTGCATTGCAGCCCAGTAGAACGTCCTGCAGTCATGGCCGTGTTCTCCTGCTGGACTGTACATACAGGAGCCTCGAGCAACATGTGGCTACTGAGCACACGGAATGTGGCATACAAGTATGACTGAGGAACCGCGCTTTTCATTGTATTTGATTTTAATATTAATTTAAATAGCCATACGTAGCTAGTGCTCTTTTAGGCAAAGCAAAATTCTGTACCCCCATCCCAAGCTTTAAAAAATAAGAAAACTTAAATTTAAAGAGGAAAAGGAGAAGCTTACCTGTTCAGGAGATAATGAAATGATACTTTTATTGGTGTTTGCAATTTATAACCTACTTTCATGTATGTTATTTAATAAGAGTAGAAGCTAAAGATGAATATAGAATCTCCATCAACAGGGGCAATGAGAAAATCTCAGGGCCCTATGCCCTCGCCTAATTCGAATGCCGTCCCTGTGGAGCAAAGACCTCACTGAGCCATGTTGGTAGGCAGGGGCCCACAGAGATCGGGAATGCAGGCTCTGGAGCCAGGCTGCCTGCGCTCAAAACCCAGTTCTGATTTACTGGCTGTGTGACCTTAGAAAAGTTACTTAACTTCTTTGTGCCTCAGTTTCTCCTCATCTGAATGGGAAGTGTAGTAGCATTCACCTCATAAGGTTGGAACAATCGGACACATGCACACACTGAGAGCAGTGCCTGTGTGTGCAGTACAGTGTGGGTTAGCAATTAGCCAAGGGCTCAGCAGTCCCTCCCTCACACGCACAGAGAAGCCTCTTTCAGATGGACTCACTGCTCTGGTTCTCACTGGTTTTCCTTCTGCGATATATCTTTGCCTTATGAATGTCAGATGTGGTCTCAGACAAGGTCCCAGACAACATTAAACAAACGATAACAGAGAGTCTTAACCAAGTTTTCGCTTCTGCCTGATAACCCAATTCCTTCACATTACCATCCCAATTGCTACTGTTTCACTTGCATGATCACTGTTCCTTTCAACTTCTACGAGTTAACCAACTAAAGCTGAGATTATGAGCTGTTGGTTCCTACTAAATGTTTTCATATAAACACAGCATCACAGATGACGTTCATAGTCAGAATTCTTGAAGCTTCCCGACTTTTCAACTTGCAACTTGGGTGTACTTTGTAGTTATAATCTTGCTCTTGGTTACACCCTGGCCTGTTTCTGAACTTTCTCTGCTCTTCCAAGCTTCCTTCACTCCCTTTCTCAGTCACTCGTACACCCCTCACCTCTCCTTCTTCCTCTCTCCAGTCAGGTCACTGCTTCATGCAGGTGAAGAGATTTTAAAGCTGTATGGAAACCTCTCAAGAGCCATGAAATTATTTGTCTATAAAGTAAAGCTGATGTGTGCACAGTGAAATCTAGAATACTTAATAAGAAAAGCATTAGTTAATATAGAGAATGGTAAAAAAAATTTCAGGAGTGATATAAAATAAAGATTTTTCAAGGAGTTACAGAGCTAACAAGCCACAGCACATGACAAGGGCTCCTATAATTGCTAGGAAGGAAGAGGCAAGGATATTTTTTATCCTCCTCCAAATAACAAATTCAATGCTGTGCTTTGAATCAGTGGAAGAAAACAGGTTGCGAAGCTGCTATAAAAAACACTCATCTCTAGGGGCTTTATGAATTAATCTTTACCTGAGGCATGCATTTGAATGCTCACTGTAAGTTATTCTTTATAAAAGTATACTGAGCAGAATAGAAAATGTCGCTTGCAACTAGGTTAACAAACAACAGACTAATAGCACTTCATGTCAGCCATAGATAACTGAAAAGTCAAAAGCCCAAATATATATATTTATCAAGAATTCATAAAACATTTTTAAATAAAAGGAACCAAGTTCTGTCCTTCGTTTTTTACACTTAGAAAACACTGGTGATTATCCCAATAATTTCAGAGGGCGGAAGTCTCGCCAGGACACTTGAATAATGTAAACGCATTTCTACAATTTGTCATTATCTAGTTTGAAATTGAAAAACTTTCATAAGAAGAAAAACACAGTCCCCGCAACAATCTGAGTTACTAATGAGTCCATTGCTTTCCAGACAATCTTGAACAATACCTAGACAAATGCTTCAGCCAGCACTGTGCAGTGACATCAGCTCACACTGCAATATATTATTCCCTGACGTGTGTAATAAATTACAAATACTTAATAATTTATCATGCTTTCTGTGAAAGCATTGCACAGCACTTAGCATCCAACCCAACAGAAAATAACGATTGACCTTCTCACAATAAAATACAAAGGCCTCATTTTTATACCACTTTGCTACGATTCCTTTGAATCCTCTTCTTTAATTTCTCCTCGAAATTTCAAAATAGCATCCTAGAAAGAAACTTCGGGGTTATCTAAAATCAACCGTCTCAATGTAGAAATCTCTCTAGCATCTCCAGTAAATGGATATAAATAATTATTCTCCTCAGCATCTCTGATGCTTGCCCATTGGTAGGTTGACTGTTTGTTTGGTTTGGCTTTGTTGTAGATCTTAAGAATATGTCATGTTCATTGCAGCGTTTGGATTTTGTTTTAAGAGCAGTGGAAATTCAAAGCACGTGAAGGCTAACAGTCTTCAGCGCCAACACTACAGATTGGAAAGTAAGAAAGCAAATCAATGACCAAATTGTTTATCTTTCGTTAATACCAAATAAAGGGGGTATTTTTAGCACAAAACTAAAGTTGAAATTGCTACGCTCAGAGCAAAGAACAGGTAAATAATAAAAAAAATTAACACAGTATTTGTTACTTAGGAAATCTTTTTTTGAGAATTTGCAGTGGGCCAACACACAGGACTCTGAAGAATTATAAAGGAAAGGCATAGTTGTTCATCATTATAAGATCTTACTAGGGAGTATAAATAAGCATGTGTATAAAAGTATATTATTGAGTTCAAAGGATATCATGTAAATAGCATACAGAAATGCCTAGAGACTTGGCATTTAAACTTTATTGAAGATGATTTTGATTGTGAAAAGCCCAAGACTCTCTCCCTAAGTAACTATGTCTTATAACACAGGTGGCAAACACAAGGCCCGTGGACCAAATCTAGCCCTCCACCTTGTTTTATCCGGCCCAGCACCTTGTTTCTACCTGGCGGCAGCACAGAGCTCTCACTTAACTGTTAAAGAGTAGTTATATTTATACAGTCCTAGTTCTAAAATTACATTCGGCCCTTTGAAGGCAACCACGAGGCTGGTGTGGCCCCCAGTGAAGATGAGTTTGATACCCATCTTACAATCTCTCCCAAAGACCTGTCTTCTCATGGTTGCAAGGGTGAGGCCCTCAGAATCGCACGTGTTCACCAAGTACAGCTGCAACGTGGATTAGTCCCAGCAGGAAGTAGTTAATGAAAACACACTTCCCTCCGGCTTCTCAAAAAAACAACAACAACAACATCGGAAAGAGGCAAGCTTCAAAGTTTTTGAATGAAAGAAAGTAGAGGGTGTGATTAAGTTATTCACTATCATACAGATATAAAGGGCCATGCAGTCACATTATGCATCCTGAAAAGAATTAAGAGCATAGACATTAATGACTGGATACAGGTCATCTGGAAAACTACTCTGGCCAGGTAAAAGCAGAGCTGAACATACCAAGTTCTTTTACGTGGCCCAATCTCTCTTCTGTTCACTTACTTACTTACTTAACTGGAGACATTTAACCATTTTTCACATGTTCTTCTCTAAACCCACATCTCTTACTGCTCCAATTAGCATTTTGTGCTCTTTCTTCTTAGCACTTATCACAGCTTATAGTTTGATAAACCTACACACACTGATTACTTATGTGAGAGGACTGTACGGAAGCCAAGGCTGTGTTAAGGAGATAGGAACTAAGGTTCAGATTTTGTTTCCAACACTTACTAGTAGTTAATAAATATATTCCATGCCTCATAATGGTTACTGTAAAGATTAAGAGTTAGTACATGTGGAGGTGGCAGAACAATGTCTGGCATGTAATAACTCTCCAATAATGATGGAGTCACTGGATTCATGAGAGCAGGACCTTGCCTATTTCATGTACCACCACTTCTCTGGAACATGGCAGTGTTTGGAACGGAGGAGGAGCTTAGCGAATATAAGCAGAGTGAATGAATAAATAATCGCTCCATACTTTGTTACTCATTAAGCCCTTGATATATCTGTCAATACACATTCATTCTGACCCCTTGTTCTCCAAGTTCTAAGGGCAAGACATTATTCCTTTTGCATGCCCTGGACAACCGCTTGTGATGGTCATAGTTAAATGTAACCAGGTACTTTCCCAATACTCAAGAAGCCAAGTTTCGGGAAATGTGGGTGGAAGCAAAATCTCCCAGAGTGGTCACCTATGCTATAAAAATCCTAAAAAGAAAAAAAAAACTCAAGAAAGAACTCATGGACAAGGACAATACTGTGGTGGTTGTGGGAGGGAAAGTATAAGGAGGATAAATAATAATGGAAAAAATATAAATAAGTAAATAAAATTCTTTAAACATTATAAATATATAAAAATTTGTAATTCTAGTATATATTTAGGAAAGTCAAAGAAATGTTCAATGCCTCTAACATATCAACTGAGAGTCTCTCTCTCAGCCACAAAATGTAATTACTTAGCCCTGCTCTAAATCATTCATAGAAATGTTTAGTGATAGGTCTCCACAGCATGATTGTGACTTTTTGAAATTGATTTTAATAATGGTATACACAGAGGTTAAACCACAGAGTTAAAATGAACGTAACAGTAATTTCTGGGACAAAGAAAGTAGCAATACCAAAAAAAATTGAAGGGCAAAAATAAATAAAATGTACCTTCAAATGGCTGGATATACTGAAGTCAACAGACAACTACATAGTATGAGATTACTCTTGAGGGTCAGGGATAGGAATTTCAGGTCCTGAGCCTGCAGTTAGGGTCAGAAGGGAGGCAAATATACTCCCATGAGTCAAGCAAGGCATGGGAAGAGACTAGAACCGCTGATTGGACTGTACCTATGAGCCATCTTTCCTGCAGTATGATTCCTGTGCTTCTGAGAGAGCCCTGCCCTTCACAATAGGCAAGACACGCAAACACATAAATATGTGTCAGTGGATGAATGGACAAAGATACACACAATGACATACACACAATGGAATATTATTCCGCCTATAACGAAGGCAGTCCTGCCACTTGACACCACGTGGACAGACGTAGAGGACTTCATGCTAAGTGATGTAACAGTCACAGAAAGACAAATACATACTGCCTGATCTTACTTGTATGTGGAATCTAAAATAAACAAACTCAGAGAAACAGAGAATAGAATGGTGGTTGCCAGGGGCAGTGGGTAAGGGAAAAAGGAGGAGATACTGTTCTTAGAGTACAAAGTTTCGTTTATGCAAGATAAATAAGTTCTGGAGATTTAAAGAACAGCTATGTGACTATAGTTAATAATTCTATACTGTATGCTTGACATTTGCTGAGGGTAGATCTTAAAGCTTCCTTACCACACAAAAAAAGGAAGACAGAAAATGGTAACTTTGTGACATGACGGATATGTTAATTAGCTTGACCTTGGTAATTATTTCACAATTATATGTATATAAAAACATTGAGTTGTATACCTTAAGTATATAAAATTCTTATTTTTTAATTTGTCAATCATACCTCAGTAAAGCTGCAAAAAATAAGGAATAAAAAAATCTCTTACTCAAATCCACAATTAAAACCCACAATTAAAACTCAATTTCTTTCACTAAAAAAAATGTGTTTCTCAAACTAGAATACTTTTTCACTCCACAGAAGCTTAGAGCCACGTGTCAAAAAAGTGTGCAAAGCCACAGGATAAACACGGCCTATTTTCCTGCAAATTAAGTTTCACTTGAAGATTTGAGACAAAGGGAGATAAATGTTTTAACTGTTAATAATTTAAATCATTTGTTTATTTAAACAAATAGATAAATCACACTGTAGAATGCAAGACCTACATTCATTTTTAAAACAAAACAGGAAAATACAAAGAAGCATTCTGCTTGTAGCAGATCATTTTAAGCTACCCAGGAGTTTGTGCTGAAGAGGAAGCCCTCACTGGAAAAGATTCAGAAAGAAGGGGAAAAGGAAAGCATGTCATAAAGGCAAAGTTCACAATTTGGCTGAGGCCCAGTCCTGCTCAGGCGCAAGGGAGTCTGGGAAACCTGGACATACAGGGACAAGGAATCCCCAACCCAAGCAGAAAAGCAGCAACTAAAACGGACAGAACACTAGCCAACTTTATTATCAGCACCAAGGAGATGCCCACAGGAATGGAGAGAGGAGAACAATTTCAGGGTCGGGGTGGGACAAGGGCCTGAGCATCAGAACTGCAGCTCAGCTACCTGCTGGCTCAGCAAACAGAGAGGGAAGCTAAAGCACACTCCCACACACTCACACAGACTCACGTGGATTTTGACAATTGTGTCATTGAGGATGAAAGCAGAGTTGATTCAGGTCAAAGAAGAAACTGCTTATAGGTATCCAGATAAATCGACCGTATCAGAAAACAATACATGTGTGTAACTTCCAAAGTACATTTTGCAACCTTACTAACTTTCTAAGTACTATGACTATATTATCCTTTTCCTTCCATTTTAGATAAACCTTGTTCCCCAATGTAAACTTAAAAGCAGTTTGTCTACAGGTTGGTTCAGTGTTTTCAAGGGCAACGGAGATTCAGGCTGGGTAAGCTGGGTGGCCACTCAGCTCATTATTTTTACATCCCCACACAACAGAATATAAGCATGCATGTTTTTATACGCATGACTACTACAAGCCTGAATTATCCACCTGGGCCAGCAACAATGCTTGCATTAAGAAAAGATTAAAAAAACATCAAAATCATGCTGCTTGGAATTAGGTATGACTGCAACTTTGCAGATACATGAATAAGTTTCCATGATGGAATTACAATGTGGATGGCTAAAAGGAACTCAACAAATGATGGATATCTGAACTTAAAACAGTCGATCACTCGCCCTATGTTATTTTTTTCTTAACATTCAATTCACATTGTATTTGTAAGAACACAGGGAGAGAGCTGAGTGAACAGCAAGACCTGGGGGACATTTTTCTTTCCTACTAGTTTCCATGATGGATGTCTCCTTATGAAGGAGAAAGTTTCTAAAAGCATGCCAGAAATCAGGTCACATTTTAACCTCATTTTGTAATTAGCAGGACTGCTGTCAAGACTCTCAGACTCCCAAGTACCCACTCTTTCCTCTTCCTTCTAATTGTAAAATCTCCTGGATTTTATTTCAGGGACCTCATTGCCATCCCCCTTAGCCCCAGGCTTACAACTCTACTCCCATTTTTACACACCCTGGAGGCAGGTGCTTAAAACAAAAAAGTCATCTCAGTTCACCTCACATAAAGGAGTGGAGCTCTAATTCTGGCCAGTGCCACCAAAATATGTTTTATTTTATATAGTTGATGGCACTATATTGTTTAGTTAAAATTTGCTAAGAGAGCCCGGATGGTGTGACTCAGTGGATTGAGTGCAGGCTGGGAACCAAAAGATCCCGGTTCGATTCCCAGTCAGGGCACATGCCTGGATTGCAGGCCAGGTCCCCAGTGAGGGCCATGTAAGAGGCAACCATACATTGCTCTTTCTCCCTCCCTCCTCCTCTCTCTAAAAACAAATAAATAAAATCTTTAAAAAAAAAATTGCTGAGAGTAGAACTTAAATGTCCTCACCAAAATAAATAAATAAATAAAATGGGAGAGAGAGAGTGTGCGGTGACAGATGTGTTAATTATAATTATTAACTGCATCAGAGAAATCCTTTCATAATGTATACATATATCCAATGAATCACCATGAAATATACTTTAAATATCTTATCATTTTATGTGTCAATTATAGCACACAAGGCTAAAATTTTTTCAAGTACATATTATTTTGTTTTTAATTTTCAGCTTTTTTTTTTAAAAGGAGTGGCTGGCTGTACACTGAAGCCAGTAAGTAAAAAGGAGGAATCTCCAGGGTTAAGAACTATCAGCAAAGTTTACTTTCATATGCAACAGACTGGAAGCAAATAGACTGGAATTTTTTGCCCTCTGAATAAGGAACACCAGGTCCTGGAACAGGCATTTCCTAAATGTGTGACATTAGACAAGTTCCCAGACATCTTCGAGACTAGGTTTCCTCATCTGTAACAGGGAGACAATAATACCCACCCCATGGATTGCTACGAATACTAGTAAATGAGATGACGCACACAAGATGCTTACTACCATGCCTAGCATACAGGAAGCATTCAGATAATGAACAATGGAAACTTTCTTATTTGTATAAGCTATTATTACACAGAATAGTAAAACACTATCCATATCATAAGACAGTGGCACTTTCATGTGAGTTTGAGACTCACTGGTTGTCAGGCACACACGTTGTGCTGTGTTCCTCGTCATGCTGATGGGTCACCCTGACCATTCAAGCCTGTTCTCTCCCAATCTTCACTGATGCCAGAACATTGCCCTTGCGTGTCTATGGTGCAGGGATGAAATCCATTTGTGAAACATAGATTCTTCCCCCGTGAAGCTAAATGCCTCAAATGAGATTGTATCTACAATGTTGTTTCCTGTTCGTATCACCTACGCAACTAAACTGACCACTGCAGGCTTAGCTCAGTGCTAATTACAGCGGTGTGTGTCACCTGGCATCCTCCAAGACTTAATGGTTTCACAGAACTACAATTAAGTTTGCAAAGAAAATGCCCTCTCAGCTTACAGGGAGCTGAGTGGGACAATTAGTGTCATCGGCTAACCCGACTTCGGGGGTGGAGTGAAACCCTTTCTCTTTCACCTATAATGCGCAGATGAACCTGAAACTAAAAAACATGCTTGAAACTGAAGGGAAAATGAGCCTTTTCTTTTCTGGATTAAAATAGAACCTTTCCTCCCCCACCCGCAATTCCAATTCCTCATCCCATTTCTAGCAGGGCTAGAAATATTTAGCATAGCTTCTTTGGATCCCTTGTTTCATCTTTATTTTTAAAGCAATCGATTTTTCCCAGGCTAACATGTTTATAGTGTTTCCTCTCGCAGGTTTCCGATTACAGTCACCACCAGTCTGACCCAATTTTCTAAGCAGGTATTTCTCAGCTGCGGAACTGCCTGCTGAATGGCTTCACAGCGTACATGCTTCCATTCCCTATTGTCACAGTTTCTAGAACCCTCTTGGCTGCATCTGGTGGGTACTTCTCTGGGCACTTCGTGAAATGGTCAGTACTGCTGCCCTTCTTCACTCAGGGCCCACGGGCATATGTAGGACCAGGTCACACTGCTTAGTGGTGGCTGAGCTACAATGAGAATCCATCATCTTTGTCGTCACCATGCAGACAAGAGCACTTGAAGCTCCGTAAATCAAAGAGACACTTATACACATAGACACAGGGAGCAGCCTGACAGCTCTCAGAGGGGAGGGGGTGGTGGGGTTGGGTGAAAAAGTGAAGCGATTAAGCAAAAAAAAAAAATCCACATAAACTCAGACAACAGGACAACAGCGTGGTGATTTGGTGATTACCGGAGGGAAAACGGGTGGTGGAAGGTAGAAGAGGATAAACATCAGATAAATAGTGATGGAGAGAGACTTGCCTTGGGGCAGCGTAGTGAACACACAGTAAAATATACAGATGATGTATTATAAAATTGCACACTTGAAAACTATATAATTTTATAACCCCATGTAACCCCAATAAATTCAATAAAAGTTGTTTTTTAGAAAGAGTTCTTAAAGAAGAAATCCAACTGCAGTGTTCTCCTCGTTGGTCTCATCCAGGCACTGTGTGACTCCGGACCTCTGGCTATGGTGTGACATTCCCTTGTATGATTGTCTTCTATGATTGTCATGTGGGGTAATTTTTTTTTTCTTTTCTTTTCCTTTGAGGATGTTTTTTACTTTGTCCTGTAGGATGGTTTGCTGCTTGGCTGGCTGTCCCAGCTAAGGGCCTCAGCCAGAGCAAATGCCCACTGTGTAATCATGGCAGATTATGTTATTGAAAAGAGGGCTTTGTAAATCATTATTTGCTGGCTTGGCCATTCTTCCGGCTGCTTGTATCCACCTTGAAACAAAGGCAGTGATAATAAGGCATAGAGTTTACACGTTTTAGTTCATTATCTCCACAGCAGGTTTCCCAAACCAAGCCCATTTGTCCCTGCTCCACTGAGCCTCGGTCACCCCCTCATCCCTTTTTATCTTTCTGAACAGCCACAGCGCTCCTCCTTACACCTCCAATAAGAGTCATTTCCAACCACGTATTAAAATGGTTCCCATCATCTTTGTCTCTCCTGCTCATTCACAAGCTCTCTGAGAACAGTTCCCATGCCCCCTTCATCCCTGGAGCCTTCCCGGCCACACTGCCTTCACCACAGGCTCAGGAGATCCTGGGCCAAACGGTACACGGTATGTCTGGTGCATCTTTGCAGCCTGAGTGGGAACAATTCTAATTCTTCACTTTCCGAAACTGAATCTTGCTCTCATCAAACCAAACACATTAAAGCCCTCTCTAGGAACGGCCCAATGGAACGGTCTTAATTTATATTTATTTGAATCTGCACTATTAGGAGGATAAGTCCATATAATTCTTTAAATAGCTAACTTTTATATCCAGAAAATAGTCAACAGTTGTGGCAGAAGTTATGAACTCCGAAGTTTGTTAGATTTACAAATAATCAATATTAAAAATGAAAATTGCATCTACCTAGAAACATTACTTTAAAAAACAATCTGTTGGCAAGCCCCTTCACTCTTATATCAGATAGGGCATAAATATATTTTTCTAAATGCGTAGGATAAATGAAAATGTTCCTCTTCTTTAAAAACTGAACTTTGATTTATAATTCAGATATACTTTGAATTATCTTTCTGTGATACTTCCTTTATCTGGATCTGAGTAAATATTTTACAGAATTAGTAAAGTCTGTCAAACTCATGAATTGTTTTCCAGGTAGTGATATTGAGGCAGTGATTTCTCTAAACTTAAAAAAAAAAAATTAAGCTGGAAAAATACTGGATGGTTTGATTACATGAATCAACAAATCTCTAAACACCGACATTCCCAACTAATGATAATTTGGTGGTCTACCTTGCTATACTGAGAATGTGTCTATTTTCAAAAATCTAAAATTTCCTGATAATGAAAGAGTCGCCGTATGGTCAAGATAAGCACCTTGCAGACCTATCTGCTGTCATATTTTTTCCTTCTGTGTGTCTTTTGTCCTTCCTTCCTTGTGTCATTTCCCCATTTCAGACTGCAAAGTTGCTTGAGGGCTGAGGCCATATTGTCAATAGCTCACTATAATTGGAAGCAGTAGGTGCTTAAACACTCATTACCTGACAAGGAACATCACGATAACAATCTGTGTGTAGGTCAGTGCTAATAAGGCCAAGGTCCTTGAACCATGGGTGGACATTGGCTCTGCTCCGTGACAACAAGCCAAATCTGTGCTGTTGCTCACCTAGTTTGTGGGAGTGGAGGGGTGGTATGGACCATGAGGAGTATATGAATGCCCTGGTTCAAGTCTTCAACACAACCAGGGTTGGAGAGACACAATGAAACATCATTAATCTCAGGTCATGGTCAAGTCAACAGCAGGTACAGTGAAGACAGGATTCATTGGTTCTCACCTCTGTTTCTTTCCCTAACACACCCAAGTGGGAGCCATGCTTCTACCAGGAACACAAACTCATGAGCCCTGATCATCAAACACTCTCATTAGGCAGGTGGAGGGGGCTCTCCATGTCATTTAGTGGGGTGTGTATTTTCTTTTAAGAAAAGGACCGTAGTTGATAATGATCCCGACTCCTGAATTGAAACTCAGCCAAGTGTAGCAGAGCCTATGAATCACTTCAGGATCTTATAAAAATAGTTTCTGATTCAGTGCCTCTGATGCGGGTCCAGAGATCTGCATTTGTAATAAGCTCGCAAGTGATGCTAAAGCTGATGGGCCCTTGGACCTCACTTTAAGTATCAAGATTCAAGAGTTTCTCAGGTTGGTATGTGCATAGAAATCCTGGACCTCAGGAGTCCAATGGTCAGGAAAGGTTTGAAGAAACTGACAAACCGCAGCAAGTCCACCACATTTTCAAGAATCCAGAGATCAAACCCACTCACAATTACTCAGAAGGAGAGTTCAGAAGTAAATTTCAACAAGAGCTCTGAGTGAAATGCTCCTGTGTCTCCATTTATCAGAGCAGACAGGCTGGGACAGTGGGACACAGGGGAGGGGGCGGAACTTGTGGGCTCTGGCAGAGACAAGTTGCTGCAGCTGATGCTAAAGAGGCAGGTGTGAGCCCTGGCTGGTATAGCTCAATGGATTGAGTGCGGGCTGAGAACTAAAGGGTCGCCGGTTCAATTCCCAGTCAGGGCACATGACTGAGTTGCAGGCCAGGTCCCCAGTGGGGGCCACGTGAGAGGCAAGCACACATTGACGTTTCTCTCCCTCTCTTTCTCTCTCCCTTCCCTTCTGTCTAAAAATAAGTAAATAAAATCTTTTAAAACTGTATTAAAAAAATAAAATAAAAATAAAAAGGCAGGTGTGGTGGTCCCAAAAGAAGGCTGGAGGCTAACAGGAGGCAAGAAAGTCATAGATACTCAAATCTCAGATCCCTGCTGTAAGGCTAAGACCAGATTTACACAGCTATTGGCCTAAGTTTGGCACGTAGCTTATGAATCATTTTACACAAAAGTTACTGGATATTTGGGACCGTGTGGGCAGTCTTCTCCATCTCAAATACATTAAATTATGGCCCTACACTCCATTTGACTTTAGCAGGGTGAAATACTTCTGGGGTGATCCAAGGTGAAATAATATCCATTTTTCCCTTTCAGTTGAGGTCTCTTATGTAAAAGGTGGCAAGGCAGCTGAAATCAGGCATATACAGTCATATCACAAAAGTGCTGCAAATGAGGGTGAGTCAGCTGTGAGCTCAGTAGAGAGTAAATAGACAAATTTACATTCATATATGGATTGATTTTGAGATTTGTCAAATATTTGTCAAAAGAGTTTTCCCTTGTCTAAGGAAGGCATAGTCCTAATATTTTTCCTTCTAAAGGACTCATTTCTTCAGTAAGTTTGATGAAAGTTGAACCATGAAATGCCTAAGTTGAAAATACACAACACATTAACATCTTCTGTATCTTTCCAGATAGCTCGGCTGACCCCTTCCTGGACTAAGTGCTATTAGCGTGCAAATAAAACTGAGGTTCTTAGGTTAGTATTGTACCCAAGAGACACTAATAGTCCCGTCAGAATCGTGAATGCACCTGTGAAACCTCCCCCGAGAACACAGCAACATGACACACTAAGTTTACAGGAACCTTCTTCTGACTGCAAACACATGGAAAGTTGGACCAAACCAAACACAAATAAATAGTGTAGTGCAATCTGAACTTGCAGGAAAGATGTAAGATTCTCAGGAGTCATAAGCAAGTTGGGAAGTCCAAGTCAGGGATATGAGCTGGAGCTGGGGCTGCGGGGCCCCAGAATTGTACTGTGAAAATACGGGCTTAAAAGGATGAGCCTCCTGGCCCTGGACCTTGGACCAGCGGAGAACTAGAGCTGAGCATCTGGCCCACAAGGCTTCCCAAGCTCTGAAAAGAGAACAGGAAACTCTCCACCGCATGCAGGGAAGCTAAAACAAAGCTCAATCTCTACCCTAAACAGACTCAAATTATTAAAGATGTTAAAACAGTAGTAAAAAGAAATTCAGAAGTGATAAGTTGCCGTTAACATCTTAAATTCAAACTGTTCCAGGAAACAGAAAAAAAAATTAGTCAAACTTTGTATGCCCTTGATACCCAAAGGATAACATAAACAATGCTAAAAGACAATCCAATGGCAAATGAACAAAAGACACATATTGATATTTCATCAAAAATAAGACAGTGAATTCCAATAAGTATAGGAGAAGTTCCTCAATATAAATAATAATCACAAAAAGGTACACTGTCTAATAACATGATGCTATTTCTTATCTATTAGGATGACAAATATTAAAAAATTTGATACCAGTGGTAGATTAAGATATGATGAAACTTTCATGCACTACTGGTGGAAGGAGAACTTAGTACCAATCTTCTGGGTAGCAAACCAGCAATATCTAGTAAAGGGAGAGATGCCCCTGTCCTAAAACCCAGTAACTGCACATCTAGATATTTGCCTTGGAGGAAATGGGACACGTGTGCAGGGAGAGATAAGTAGGATGTCCCCTGTAGAAATGTTTCCAACAGAAGAAAGAAAGAGAGAAAGAGAAGAAAGAGAAGAAAGAAAGAGAAGAAAGAAAGAAAGAAAGAAAGAAAGAAAGAAAGAAAGAAAGAAAGAAAACCTAAATGTTCATAAACAAGGAATAATTAATAAGTAAATGTTGGTATTTTCTACTCATAGTCTTTTATTTCTTTCCCTTTAGGAAACAGATCTGATGATACATTATAAATAGTATATTGCTCAGTCAGGAAGAAGGGTATATTTTTATTTTTCTATGTTTTCTGTATTTTTGAAGTATGTTGTAATTAGTTTTAAATAAACGTATATTATAAAGTCTACCAAAACTAAATGTATTATCGAAGCATGATATGTATCCCTAAGACATAGTTTTGCATGCAACAATGTTAGTTACAGAAAAATGTGTATGTTATTAGTGCTTTGGGGTAGAATATACATATGTATAATGTATACATGTATACATACATACAGGCCCAGAAGAATACAGAGAATTTTTAATAGTGTTCACCTTGGGGAGAAAGTACAATAAAAGAGTCAAGATGAGATTTTTCCTTTTCACTCTACCTAATTCTGTGTGTTCATGTATTTATGAACATGTATTCGCATGCAGTAGTATATTAATTGTATTGAGCCCCCAATCGATGACCTTTTTCCACAGCCTCTGCCCTGTAACTCTGCAGTCCCCTTCCATCTGACTCACCAGCCTTGTAACTGCCTTTGGCCTATAGAATACAAAGGAAATGATGATGAACCAAGTACAAGGTTAGGTCTCAAGAGGCTAGCATACTTCTACTTAATCCCTCCCTTGCACAGTTGGGTTTACATTCCTGGAAAACCCTTGACTTGCCCACTGGCGGATGATAAAGCAGGTGAAGGAGAGTCTAGTTACACCAGCCAAGGCTTTCTATACTTGCAAATCAGCAAGTCTGCCTACCTGACCCACAGTGGCTGCAGAAGCCTAGTTGGGACCAGAAGAAATATCCAGTTGACCCATAAACTAATGAACCATAATAAACTCATTGTTTTCAGCCACTGTGTTTTGGAGTAGCTTTGTTATGCCTTAAGAGCTAATACATGCATTCACCACAGATTAATTTTTTGAGTGGAAAAACGTCCATGCATTTTTAAATTTTTATCCTCCCCTGAGGACATTTTCTCATTGCTTTTTAAAGAGGAAGGAGGAGAGAAAGGAAGAAAGAGAAACATTGATCAGTTGCCTCCCATGTGCGCTCAGACAGGGGCTAGAACCGTCAACTCAGGCATGTGCCCCAAATGGGAATTAAACCCACAGCCCTTCAGATATGGGACAATGCACCAAGTAAATGAGCTACACCAGTCAGGGCAGGTCCACACATTCATTTACAAAGATGACCTTTATACCTACATACGACATGTAACAACTCCAAGCCTCTATTACTAATGTCATCATTATCAGAACTTGACCTATTTTACGCACACACTATTCAGTTTCTCATTTAGAAGATATTTACATCAGCTTCCATGACGCGGGCAGCGCCCCACCAGCCTACACTCACGTGGCATCTTTTGGCGTATCTTCTAGCATGGTGTATCCTGTGCCTTCATGTGCCCTTCATGACCCTTCTCTAACCAATAAGAAAGATAATAAACCATACATTGTTCATAAAAACGTACTGCTTTGGCAGATCAGTTCACGCCAATGTAAATATAGAAAGAAATCAAGTGTCTAACATTTCATTAAGTCTTCTCCAAACTAAATCAACTGGGACATAGAAGCACATCTTAGCAGACAATATTATTCTGCATCTTGACTTAGTTATAGATGGAGTGTTTGGTGTGGTAGAAGTGTATAAACCTGAGAATCCACAGGCTACATTCTGCTGTAAACTATGCTGTGATTTTGAGCAATGTATTTAAGTTCTCCAGGCCTTTTTATTTCAATTTTTTAATGAAATAAGTAGGCTAGATGACTTATCTCTTAGGTTCCTCCCAGTTTGAACATTCTTTGACCCTATGAAAGTGAAACAAGCCTCAAGGCCTTCCTATCATAAAAGCAACTTTTTCATTCCATTTTCATCTCCAGTGATGGTGGGGCCCTTTCTCTCAGTCCAAATCACTCATCTGAAAGATTTGGACTGAAATGGGGGTTCCTGCCAAAAGCAAGCTAAAAAGTGGTTGCCATCAGAAGCTCCTTAATTCCTCCTTGTTAAACTGACTAAATTGTAAATGTCCACCTAGAAAGAGACATTGAAAATAATGCTCAACATTTTCATCTCATAGATGAGAAAACTAAGTCCCTAAAAGTTCCTATAATTTACTAAATGTCATATAGTGTCTTGATGGGCAGGATAAATTGTAATTTGGGGTGGGGAATGGAGACAACTGTACTTGAACAACAATAAAAGCAAGATTTATCAAACACTCACCAGACACTGTGCTAGGCATTAAGAATGCAAAGAGTACCCAGACAAACTCATTGTGCGTGAGTTTGTCCACATTCCAGTGGGAGCAAAGGAGGGAAGAGCTGTCAAACCCTAACACCCATGTGAAGGCAGAGGTACCTGTGGGATTCTTTGAGAACCCAGAGGAAGGAACGCTCTGCTTAAAGAGACAGGGAAAGCTTCGTGGAGCATGGGACTGGGGAGGACAATTGAGCTGAATTTTGAAAAATAGGGAGTTTGCGAGGCATACAGGGCATGGGAGGAGCAGGCACAGAACACGGCACATGCAAAGGCATCTGGTACACACCAAGTTAGGGGGATGGTAAGCAGCTGGATCAGCTTGAACCTAGGATGCAGGTTGGGAAGGAAAGTCAGGAGACCCGAACGAAGAAACTGACGGGAAAAGATAACGCCAAGGAGAGGAGCTTCGACTTTTGTCTGGAAAGATGAGGAATGAGCCACTTAAAAGACCCTAAACCTAAATAATTCTTCTTCAAAACCCCTGAAACTCTACTTGTGATTTTTACTGGCCATAGTCATGATGGAAGCGCCCACTTTAGAACCGCAGCCTCAGAGGAAGGCTGGAGGCTTCTGTCGAGCCCTTTAGATCAAAAACATAGGTTTCAAGTTGAGGTTAATTCCCTCACTTTGTAATACTGTAAAATGGACATCACAAGCAAAAATATAAAAGCAAAGAATTAATTTCTTGAACTTAACTATATCTTTTCCAGGTAAGTACTTGGCAAATGATACATTTACAAAAAATGTGTGTTTGGTTGAGTTGAAGATCCAGGCAACTCAAACACCCAGATTTACTGAGCTTTTTATGGTTGGACAAACTGATATAAATGACCAAATAATCTAGTCAAACCTTCTGGTAGGAAGGATAATACTCAAAGGTAGGGTTTGAATATTTAGAGAAATATTCAAAATAAAATTTTATTTTTTATAAATAATTCAGGTGCATGTAATGTGATACTATTTGTTAAAATATTTATAGAAGGTGTCAAAAGATATATACTTTGTACATAACCATAGAAAATCATCTGGAAGGACCTTTACTAAGATATTAGAAATGATTTTCTCTGATTGATAAAAGTAGGGATAATATCCATTTTCTTTTTATGTATTCTTCTATCTCTCTTTCCCCCTCCCTATCTCCTCTTACTCTCTCATGCTCTCTCTCAGCATCACTTTGATATAAAACAGCTACTAATTAGTATAAAATGCAAGTGTTTTTAATTGTGTACATAAACTAAACCACCAAAAACTTCTGCTTAGAGTATAAATTAGTATACCATTTAAGCGCAATGGGTAACAGAATAATTATCACTCCCAGTTATGGGCATACCATGATCCACACACTGAACTGTCTCCTATTGTTTACCTTTAACCCTGTGAGGTAGACATTCTTTTTATTTCTATTCTACAGATAAGAGAAATTGAGGCATGAGGAATGTTAAATAACATGCCCAAATTCTTACCACTAGTAAGTCGCAAAAGTCCAAAAGTTGATGGTCTAAACCAATGATGGCAGAGACTGCTATTGTTCACCATGCTAAGATATGTCACAGACATGTGCAAAGTCTTAGCTCCAATAATGGTAAGCTACTAAATTATTATGATATACTTCTACTTTGTTCCACCTGGACTGATATAAATGCAGCTTGTACATTTATCAGTTCTGTCCAGTTTGCCCCATTTTTAAGTGGTTTCTTTTAACTTTCCACTCTCCTTGTTATAACACAGGCTCTAGTACAAATAATGCCCCCTTTTTATTACAAAATCTTTTGTTACAAAATCATAAGCATGTAATTCTGTAACATAACAATATCACACTCAGGCATACCATGTGCCATTTTAGGCAAAATGTTCAAACTAAAACTATAAATTATTATACCGGTATTACTACCCTACCAATCATACTCAAGCAGACATTACTTCCGGCAGACCCTGGAGGGCTCCCTCAGGCTGTTTAACTGTCATTCTCCCGGGGGAATGACAAAATCCCTAGGAGAATGACAGTCTTTCTCCTAGAGAAAGTGGTGCATGAGGAAGATACCATAATACAGCTATGCAATGGAGTATAACACAGCTGGAGAAAATATTAAGGGACACCTCTATGAACTGATATGAAAAGATTTCTAAGACATACTGTTAAGTGGAAATGGCAAAGTACAAAATAGTACTTAGAGTATGATACATTTTACATAAGAAAAAAGAACATATATGTGTAACTGCCCATTTGTGCAAATGAAACATGAGAAGGTTTAACCAGAAACTAAAGAGACTGGTCACGTATAAGGGGTGGGTGTGAAACGGCTGGAAAGAAGGGGAGAATAGATATGGGACAGAATGGACAAGCATGAAGTGACCCTTGTCTGGGTACATTTTGTAAAGCTCTGGTCCTTAGAACCATAGTTACAGTTCATGTTTTCACGTACACCCAAGCAATAAACAATTAAAACTAACTTGAGTGAGGAACAGGGAGGGTTACCAAAATACAATACAAAAATTAACTAATGAACCAAATTCTATCACAAATGAATCACAAAACCACACTGAAGGGATGTGGAATAATAGAACTAACCTAAATAACTATGAAAACAGTATCTTCACTAGAAATTGTAAAGATAAAGACAAAACTATATAAATACTATAATTCAGTCCCTAAATGTTTTTCTTGCAGGGATGTGGATTCTGAACACAATTCAGAAACTACTTGGGTACACAATTTTGAAATTGCTTATGTGTACACTAGAATTAAACAAAAAAATAAATATATTATAGAAAACAAAAACTGGATTTCTTACTATTGGAGAAAGAAGTTGCAGATAAAGATAGGAAGAAGACAAAAATGAACACTGAAGTACCAGTATAAATCTGTGGAGATATATATGTATATATACCGATATCTATAGATATAGAAATACAGACGTGCATCGTGTGCAGGTTGGTGTACATGCATAGTATTCCCTAGCTCTAAGAGGGCTCAGTGTAACGACACCACAGTAGCAATAAGCACACCTAGTTCCAAGATCTCAATTTCTAAACACCACTCTCCAACAAAACTAAACTTGGAGAAGAGGTTGATTTATATGCCAGAGCAGGGAAAATGCATATATATATTCCTGGAATGTAATGTAAAAGGAAAAATAAAGAAGTGCTAAAAAAATAGATAAGGGCTTATCAAGAGATCATAAGCACCAATCTGAAGAAGTTCCTAATAACCAAAGCTGGAACAAGCTGAGCAAGAAATTATATAAACTAATATTGGATTATGATCCACACAATAAAATAAATATCCATGAGTCCATAGTCAGGGATATAAATAATTGATTATCTAGATAGATGATATAGGAAGATAGCTCCTCCTTGCTATTGAATTCTAATTAATAATTGCTGAAGATAAGAAAGAAATAGAAAATTACCATTAAGCAAACACCACAGTAACAATTGCTACAGAACTGAGATCTACTGATGTGTGCTAAAATCAGTGGGTAAAAGTTTGAGGAGATCAGGATTTGCATAGTCTCAAAGCTGCTCCCCCAAGATATCTGCTAAAGACAAGAGAAAAACCCAGCAAAAAACATCTTAGCCAAGTGATCAAGGTCAACTCCACCAGTAATAAAACACATGACATCGTG